>JZKD02S1877510.1:37723-54559 GCA_000966675.3 Picea glauca
AAACTATGGGTGGTATTTAAAAAATTGCATATTTGGTATGTGTAATTTATGCTCTCCAGGAACGTATAATTTGATACATTTCAATTTCTTGTATCTAATAGCCAGTGTTTTAAAGAAAACTAATTCAGGAATGCTATTTATTTGGTCCTTTTGTCCACAACCCTTTGTAATAGACATTGGCAGCAGGAAATGGAACAAAACAAGCTCCATTTTCAGGTCCCCAGCCCGAGAACCCACGATCCAAAAAATGGACAAGTTTTGATTCAGGGTTCCCTCCATGCTCTAATTCGTGAATGCTAGTTTTTTCTTGCTTTTATGTGTTCGTAAAATTTCATAGAGAGTATGTACACAAAGTTACGTATTTTCTATGTATATTTTATAGTCTCCACGAACCTATAATTTCATAAATTTTAGTTTCTTGTGTCAATGAGTGCCTGTTTTAAAGAAAACTAATTTGTGAATGCTATCTATTTGGTCCTTTTGTCGACCGCCCTATATGCCTATGTAAAGAAAATTGATTTGCGAATGCTAAATTTTTTTGAACACAAGCCCCTTAAAATTAAAATAGTCTGCAACTCCAATTATCAATTTGTATATCGTAGAATTGTCGGTGCCATTTGTAGGACACAGACCTGCAATCCAAAAACTAGTCAACTCAAGAACCCGCTCTTTTAAAGAAACTAATTCGGGAATATTTTTATTTTCATGCTTATGTTAACCAGCCTATGTAACATACATAAGTACTATGTTTTTTTCCTTTCTTTGTCCACCAGCATATGTAAAAAGAAAAACTAATTCGGAAATGCTAAACTTGTTTTAATTAATTATAAACGATTTTATTGATATTAAAATAAGTTATTGAGTTTATTATTTCAATTTGTTTATTCGACACGAGACTCTCCAAATTCAAATACTCTGCAAGTCTGATTGTCAATATGTATATCACATAACTCTACCTTCTGTTTGTAGCACAAGGAACAACAAAAGCCCGCATTTAAGGTCTGCAGCCTGATAACCCGCCTAATTCCTCAACGCAATTTTTTCCATGCTTATGTTCGCCACCCTATGTAACAGACCTCAGTACTAGTTTTTCTTCTTTTTTTGTCCACCAACATATGTAAAAAGGAAAACTAATTTCGGGAATTCTAAACTTGCTTTATTATATAAATTATTTTATCGATACAAAAATAAGTTATTCAGTTTATTATTTCAATTTGCTTATTTGACACAAGCGACTTCAACTTCAGGTAATCCGCAAGTCCGACTGTCAATATGTATATCGTGGAACTCTAGGTTCTATTTGTAGACCACAAAAAAATCGATGCCCAATTTGCAGCCCGCCAGTCCGACAACCCACGATTCATAAATTTCAAATAGTCTGCAAAACAACTTCTCAATTTGTATATCGCAAAACTCTCGATGCTATTTGTAGGCAACGAAACAACACAAGCACAATTTTCAGCCCGCAACCCCGACAACTCGGAATGAATCTTTTGTGCATGCTCTATATATCTACTTCATCAAACCACATATTTTATTTTTGTAGGCCACAGAACAACAGAAGCCCGATTATCAGCCCACCATCCCGAGAACCCGCGATAAAAAAATTCAACTAGTCCGCAAAACTGCTTGTCAATTTGTATATCGGGGAAGTCTAGGTGCTATTTGTAGAACAGAGAACAATAGGTCCCCATCCCAACAACCCGCGATCCAAAAACTCGCTAAGTCAAGAACCCACTCTTTTTAAGAAAACTAATTCAAGAACACCATTATTTTCATACTTATGTTCACCACCCTATGTAACAGACGTCAGTACTATTGTTTTTTCTTTTTTTGTCTACCAGCATATGTAAAAAGGAAAACTTATTAGGGTAACAAAAGAAGCCCGATTTTTAGCACGGCAACCCAAGAACCCGCGATCCAAAAATTCAAATAATCTTTAGGACCGCTTGTCAATTTTCATATCACGAAAGTGTTCGTCCTATTTGTAGACCACAGAACAAAAGAAGCCCAATTTTGAGTCCAACACCTCGAAAACCCGAAAACCCATGTCAATTCTGCACCAAACACTTCTCCTGGTTTTTCCTCTCAAAGATCTGCCTCTGCCCAACCTTTCGCTACTCTTCTTTTTTCCTCTCCTGCTCTGTTTATGGCACATTTTCGCTCTCCCACTGTCTCGAATATGCCTCGGCTACGAGAGAATTCAAAACGCGGGTCATCGTACTAGCCAAACCGGCCCTGCCTGGTCATCCATCCCCCGCCTAATCCCTCATTGCTATCCTCCTCCTCTTCATCCACCTTCTCCTCGTCCCTGCCACAGTCCAATCAAATTCCCGCTTCTCTCCCGCCCCTTGCTGTGTCCCTTTCCCTGGTGTAGAGCCTTGTGTTCGACCTGCATCAGAACGTGGATGACCTCTAGTTCCACCTAGTGGCCCTAGAAAATAAAGCTTCTCAACTTATGCAATCTCTCCACGTTACAGGATGTTGATCACCTCCCACCAGAAGCAGGCCAAGAAGCAACAACCCAACCAATAGCAACCTTCGCACTAGTGTTGGCACTGGATCAGAAGAAAGAGCACATGCCATCACAAACAGACGACACCATGCAACTGAACCGAACACCAGTCGATGTGAAGCCGCCTCCTCCTAGCGAAACAAACTTTGTTGCCTTCTGCATGGCTCCGTCGCGGCACTACAACCTATACATGTGATCTATCTATTGTTTTCCTTTGTTATTTTGTCATCTGCATGTCTACCTTTGATGCATTTGTCCATGGTTACTATATTTATGTTGTCTACACTTTCCACAGTTGTCACGGCCACCCTTTTGGGCCATAGTTTTGAACTCTTTTTGCTACACTTCATTTATGAAGTGGTTCGGGTGGCTGAGCTGGTTTCCCCTCAGGGCGGCTCAATTCATACAATGTTATAATATTCTATAAATTATTGTCTCATGTATATGATAGAATCGTTAAATGTATATCACATAATTCTTTGGTGCAAAAAGTGTATCACCGAACACCCTCAACATCAAAATCTTCATACAATGTTATAATATTCTATAAATTACTCAGTCTCATGTATATGACGAAATTGTTCACTACAAACTGTATATGACATATCTGTTAAATAAAATGAACCCGCAACTTCGCGTACAACTCCATAATTGCTGGGTTGCATTGGTTATGTACCAAACATTAATATTTTTTGATAAATTTCAAATAAAACTAATTCGTACTGCAAATTGATACCCACTTGTTTACTCCGCGTCCAGCTTGGCACGGACTAGGCTATAGTAGTGTATTGAAAAATATGATAGACATGGTAAAATTTTTAAGAAAATTTTGAATGATTTGAAAAATATCGATGGGCAACCTACCCGTTCAATCTTGCCGGGAAACCACTCACGGGAGACATCCTCCTCCCGGATCACCCTGGAAGACAGTTCCATTAATCACCGAAAGGGTAGCTTCATCCATGGGAATTTGTATACGTAATGGAGGGCATTTCAGGCCTAACATTGTCTCCTTTGTCTAATTTAGTTGACGTTCAGCAGCAAGAATGAAAATGTGCGCCTTGGTAATCCTGTAGCTTTTCACTGGGCATCTCTTTTCATCGAGTGCATTAATTTCATTCATTTCTATTCATAAATAGTACGGCGGGGTCCCCTATAGCCCGTCAGCCGCCCCCTGTATCCTTTCACTTTCTACCCTACAGGGTGGAATAGAGTTGAAGAAGCGACCAATAATATTATGGTCTTTACGGGTCAGGGTAAGAGAGTACTATGCTCGGTCACGACTAATCCTTTCTCTATCTTAACTGCGGTCCTATTTTTTCTACGAATATGTGCTTGGGCTTCATATTAGGCGCGACAACACCTGAATTCATTATATAAAGGTGATAACTGAAAGAAAGCCTTCCGGGGATTCTGATTATAGCAGGAAATCATCCTTTTCATTGTTGCTTAAGGGCTCCTATCAGTGGTTGGTGTGAAGTGATCATCTAATTTCTCCCAACACAATCTTGTCAGCTCGCGCGTCGAACAATAATATGAATCTCATAGTATTTTATTTAACAATATGAAAATTTGCAACTCGAAAATATGTACTAAGCCCTTGCCACTATTTTGATGAAGGATAAAGAATAAAAGGAGGTAACTTTTGTGATAATTAAAAAGCTTAATAATTCAAAACTCAATAAAATGCTACTAGTTTAGACACAAAGAGTCTAGTAAAAGGTTAATAAGAATTTCATAAATAATATAAATCTATGATAAAAATAAAAGAGAATAAAATAATTTTTATAGAATTGATTTACTTAGATTGATGTTGAAATAATGTAGTAGAGTAATTTTGTTTTATCTTCAAATTATTTATTTATATTAATTAAAGAAATACACTTATTAAAATTATGGAATAAACAAACTAAAATGATGGAGTAAAGTAATTTTATTTTAGAATTACTAACCAAATTTCACAAAGAAAAAAAATATATAGATAAAACTTAAAAAAAAAATATAGATAAAACTTAAAAAAAAAAAAAATAGATAACTTTACAAAGAAAAAAAACACACATAAAATATAAATAAAACTTCGAAAGGAAAAAAAACACATGATGTTGTAGAGATGTTGTAGAGTTCAAACATGACTCATATTTTTTTTTTCAAATTGGATGGAACTAAATAAATAAAATTATAATGATGAGATTGATAATAAATAGGATTAAGTAGCAAGGTGAAGATGAATCAACGAATGATGTAAATATTTTTTGAATAATTAAAGTTTATAAGGAGAAGACTAGAGAACATAACTATGGTGTTTTAATGGTTGGAACAACTAAATTTATGTGTATTATTTTTATATATTTTATTTGAAATATAATATTTTAATAGTTGAAACAACTATATGTATTATTTTAATATATTTCATTTGATATAATTTTATAAAGTTGATATGATTTTATAAAGTCTGAAAAAGTAGTTATTATAACAATCAATTTACATGAAGGTTTCACAAAAATTTATGTTTTCCGAGAAAATAAAATATAATAAGTTTTATTTTGAAGATTTAATATCAAACCATATCAAGGAGTTTGTATATATCTTATGATATATACTATGTTATTGAATTTCATGATGGAAATGGTGTATGTATGAAAAATGTTTTGAAAAGATTCTTGAAAATCTAAGTTAGGGGATTTATAACCTAAATTTATATATCAGTTTGTGTATATCTTAGTATATATATGATGATATATACTATGTTATTAAATTTTATGATGGAAATGGTGTATGTATGAAAAATGTTTTGAAAAGATTCTTGAAAATCTAAGTTGAGGGATTTATAACTTAAGTTTATATGTAGAGATGTAGATAGATAATGTATATCATATTTATTGTTAATGTTTTTTTATGTCTAGATTATCTTTTTAAATGTTGGAATTTATGTTATATATAAATATGTTTAAATTTGATTTTTTGTTTTTTGTTTTTTTTTAAATGCAAAATTGAATTTCATATATGATATAATATTATATTGTATTATTTAACAATATTTTTATGTAATATGATGATGATGATTAACTTTTTAAAAAGGGAAGGGATTAATTGGAATTTTTTAGAATTTTATTTGAGTTTAAAAAACAATAGAAGAAGCTTTTTAAGATGACCATAGTTTTGCTCACTTAAAAGGTTAGGAGGGTTTATAGTGAGATCTAATCTAAGTATATGTTGGACATTTTAAGAGAAAGTGTTTTTCATCTTCAACCCTCTTAGTGTCACAAATGTCAGAGACTCTTTCATCTCAAGGTGTTTTGAGAATGGATCAATACCAAGTTTTACTATGGAGCTCATGTTAATTTGTTCTTATTTTAGCAATGATTATTTTTTTATTTACACTTGTCAAAACATATATATTTGTTTATCTTATAAAATAGAGGTTTGATTACATCCTTACAATATCTTAATTTTCTTTTTTCCTCTAACTCTTTATGGCACCACACTTTATACCTAAAAATTTGATGTAATAATATGTTTAATATTATTCTTATTCCTTATAAAATTCCTACTTGAATCAAAAGTGGTTTTGGTTAGAGTTTAAAATAATTTTAGGAAACCTCTCATCTTCTAAATCGTTTAACTTATTCTTATACAATAAATATCTGATCATAAATATTTATGATAACATTTAATATAATTATTTAATGATTTTCAATCACTCGTCTCTCTTCCAAATAACCTATTTATCTCATGTATTTTACATGTTTTTGTGATGATTTTAATGAAGTAAAAAAATAAAGATGATAGATAGGAATTTCATAATTTCAAAAAGTTCAAGTTAAGTGGAGAAAACAATAATTAAAACAAATTTGAGTTTTAATTGTTTATAAAAAGAATGAGATATTATAATAAATTAATGTTTTTATAAATAATTCTATTTAATTAATTTTATTTTTAATTTTAAAAATGATAAATAATATATTTATATTTATAAACAAGGGATATTTTTTATATAGACTATAAGTCATTAAAACATATTTATTTTGAGCTTTTTATTCATGTCATTATGGGAATTTAACTCACTTGGGGAGGAAAAAATCATTTCTCACAACCATCCAAAATACATCCAATTGACTAAATAATATATTTATATTTTTTTTTTCACTCAGAAAAAGACGGTTTCACTGTTATTCTATTAGGAATCAAGTGAACCTTTTGATTACATATAGATCAAAAAAAGGTGATGATCTCTTGAAAGCACAACAAAGGTATTGATAGTTTAAAATAGACTTTAAACTATTCAAAATTTGTTTATGTTGTCTTCAGTCTAGAAGTTGCATGCTAATACATAATATAATAGTACTTGTCTTGTCAAAAAAAAATTGTTCATCTAGAGGATATGGTCATTGATGTTTCTGGCTTTAAAATAGTAGATAGCTATCTACATTAACTACATTTTCTTTTATAGATTCCTAAAAAAAAAACCATCCCATAGGATCGTCCAACGCCTTTTTGGAAAGTGTATCTGCTACATTGTTGAATTTCCTGTGTACATGCATAAATTTGATTCCATCAAACTTATCTTTTAGACTCTTGATTTGATCTTTCCATGTGTTTAAATATAATAGGTTTAGATTTGATTTATCATTAATCGAGTCAATGATCACCTTGGAATCTCCAACTACCATCATCTTGCTTATGGATAATCTAGAAACTAAGTGTAAGAAACCCCACAACCCCAAAATTTCTTCTTTCATATTGTCTCCTTTACCACCTGCAAAGTGTGCCCTGTAAAAGTGATCTGAATTAATTTTGAGAAATATACCTTTGCCACAAAGATCATCAACATTTGCACCATCAAAGAATCTTATTGGATTATCATCAAAGAAAATTGGATTAAGTATATAATCAATTTTGTCAAGTTCACATGCCCCATTGAGTCCTTTAATTGAGAGAATGATTTCTATGATTATTCTCGAGTCCTCCCTCTACCAATTCTCAAATAATAATTTATTCATGTACTTCCAGATGCCCCAAATTACCATAAAGGGAATATGTCTCATGTTTGGTTATTGAGTGAACCATTGAAACATATTCTCTTCTAAAGAGGAACAACTCCAAGCTTTTGACATTTTGAGATAACTTAAGATTTCTTTCGAGGTGGATTGTGTAGTTTCACGTTGCAGAACGATATGTGAAGTTGTATATTCATCTATGAGATAAAGACTACATACCGAAGGTCCAATGCCATCCCTTTTCCTATAATTTTCACGAGCAAGAATACAATCCTTCAGGCATAGCCAAATGAAAAAAATAATTTTACTTGGGATATTTACTTTCCAAATTGACTTAAACAAACATCTATTTCCATCCAGGTGGTTAATTAAATAAATGGATTGATATGCTAAATTAGCAGTTACAGAACCCATAACCCTGTTCCAAGACCAGACTATCTTATCCTTCAAATTATTAAGAGATATTCCACTACTTTTCATCACTAAAAGGAAGTTGTTGCATTATGTGGCCAATTCCCCTAATAGACCAAGGCGGTTAGCCTCAAGCCATCTTTGATTAGTACCAACATCAAGTAGTAAGGCCACTTGTGTTAATGTGAAGATATGCAGATTGTTGAGGTGTTGTATTAAGGGGCCTGAGGGTCTATATGATTCATTATATCCTATGAAAGGGTCCATCCCAATAATGACTTGTTTACTGCACCCTATCAACCAAGCCAACCATTACTTTATAATATGCATAGAAGCTATACAAACTTTCCAAATAATAGAGGCTATTGGGAACTTACAGTTGTCTTTGCGTAGCCAAGAAGCCAGATCGATTCCTTTTAGATTTTTTTTTTAGGATCACACTCCACAATCCTTTGCTGAATAGACCTCTCCAGCAAGATTTGGCCTCCAAGGATTGGGCAAACCAAAATATATTATGTATACCCCATCCTCATATTTCCTTTGGTATAGCGATGTTTTGCCATTTAGTTAAGTGAAAGCTTGTATTTTTTCTAGCTCCTCTCCAAACAAAATTAGATATGAGTTTTTGAATCTTATGTAGTATAGTAGAAGGAATATTGGCTAAACTAAGCCAGTACACAGGGAGGCTTTGAAGCACAACTTTTGCTAAAGAAAGTCTTCCTCCTAATGAGATCCAACAAAAGGACCAATTACCAATTCTCTTCTCAACCAGTTGGACCATCCAATTCCAATCTACCACCATGTAGTTGTTAGGTTTTAAATAAAAAACCAGATATTCCATACCTTTATCAATGCTAATAAATTGTATATTGAATGTTTCTTGCATTCTTTGCTCCAGAATGGGATCTATATTTTGTGCAAGAAAGCACAATTTTTGGTAGTTAACATCCATACCATATGCTAGACAAAAAGTTGTTAAAATAGTTTGAAAATCCATCCAATCTTCAAATTTACCAATACCTAAAATTAGAACATTGTCGATAAAGAACAAATGTGAGATTATAGTCTCAGTAGCAACTTTGAGTCCATGAAAAGACCTGTCTTCCACAACCTTCTTCAATAATCTGCTTAAACACTCAACAACCAATAGGAATAACAGGGGGGAGAGAGGGAAGCCCTATCGTAGCCCTCGATAACTCTTAAAGAAATCAATATGGGATCCATTTATTGAAACTGTCATGTTAACAAAAGTTACACAAGCCATAATCCATTAGTTAACCTCCCATTTTAACTCGATCTCGATTAATAACATTCATAGAAATTGCCAGCTCACTTTATCATATGCTCTCTTTAAGTCCAACTTTAGAATAATTGAGCTTCACTTCTTAAATTTAGCAGTGTGCAAACACTCTTGTGTTACCCCCACAACATCAAAGATTAATCGATCTGTAAGGAAACCAAACTATTCATAGGATATACATTATGCCAATTTATCTTTCATCTGTGTGGAAATGTTTTTAGATATAACTTTATATACAAAGTTACAAAGAGAAATTGGTCCAAAATAATGAAAGGAATATGGCTTGCTTACCTTGGGGATAAGGGCAAAGAAAGTAGCATTGAGTGCACCTGATATAATTCCTGTACATTTGGGTTCCTCAACAACCTTGTGAAGATCCACCCCCATTATATAAAAAAAAGCTTGAAGAGTCCACGCATCCGGGCCTCAGACTTTATTATTTAGTATTGTACTAACATTTTCCTTTACTTCTTCTAAAGTGATAGAGTTTCCAATCTCATCACTTTCTGAATCATTACAAAACTTGGGCACATTCTTGAGTACTTTGATTTGATTACATGAATCGTGAGCCTCTATCACAATTGGTCTTTGAAATGTTTATATGCGGTCTCTTTAATACCATTATGTGTCTTTTTGTGGCATTCTGCATCATCAGCATCCGAGATAGTATTTTGTGATCTTCTTTGAGAGAAAAAATTATGAAAAAATTTAGTGTTCTTATCTCCCTTATCAATCCATATTGCCCAACTTGTGAGCCTCCAAGTGGATTCTTCTATAAATAGAATCTTCTCCTTCCTTTGTTTTAGTGTTGCACCTCTGATGGGATGGGAAATTCACAAATATGTCTGACATTTTTTCATTTTTTCCTCAATAAGATAGAGTTCTAAGTGTATTTGATTTTTTTTTATTTCTCTGCCAAAGTACACAACTTTCTTTAAGTTCCTCACTTTTGCACACAATAGTTGGATAGAAAAAATATCTAACCAGTTATCCATAGATTTCTATGTATTTTTAATAAGAGAAGTAAACCCGGATTAGAGATCCAAGTAAGCAAATCTGGTTGTGATAAAAAATGGTAGACTTAATGATCCAAGATCTGAATTTTCTATAACTTCCAAGTAGGGTTTCATCAAGAAGAAACCGATCCAATCTTTTGGAGATACCAATTGTTCTCCTCTACCATTTCTCCAAGTAGGAGCCATTTTAATCGACTAAAATAAATAGATAAATAATAATATATTTATATTTATTACCATATAAAATAAATAGATAAATAATAATAGTTTTCTTTGATTGGAATTTGCACAAACTACAAACAAACCATTAATAAAAACGTATGCACTCTTGAGTGGATTCCTTAAGGGGGTTAAAAAAAAACTGAAAGCCACTGAGCATGAACATATATTTATTCCCTAGGAAATAGTTGGTTAAAACAAAACAGAAAACCACTTAGCATAAACATACATTTATTCCCTAGGAAATGGTTGGATACAAGGATTGTGAACAACGCAGGCTTTATGGGATGATGGAGCGGCCGTGGTCCAGAATTGGGCACAAATTCGAGTGGTTTTACGGAGTAGTTGACCACCTAGTAATTGTTTCTGCTATTTATGGGCAGTCGGTCAATTATCTCAACTCAAATAGGAATGAATTTGATATGAATATAGTGGAGATAAGGGGTCGCCTGTTGGATGAATATTTGAAGTTAACATTATGTGGGGATGTGCATTTCAAGTCTACTCTACTCTTCGCACTTGTTTTTTCCTATTTAGCTTGTTATATGTGCTCATTACTAACATCACCCTTCGGGGAATTTAGTATGGAGAATTTGGGTGATAATAATCTGGGGGAATTTAGTATGGAGAATTTGGGAAGCCCGAATATCAGTTGCATCTGCACACTTGCTGTGATAATATTTTCTCTCCTTGCCCGTGTTTTATTGTCAGCCCAATCCTATGACTTCTGGGATAGTTGGTCTCTCGAACCTTCTTTTATGTACTAAAGTTGACTACGATTTTAACTCAAATAACCAGGATTCTGTATATGTGTTTTTTCTGGAGCTCATGATATTTGATCACCAAAGGGGATCTTTATGCATATGCACTAGCACTCCATTTTGTGCAAAATGAAATCATTTCTAAAATCTTTGAAAATGAATCAAAACTAGAAAAATTAAAACTATATGAATGCAGCGATTGATATGTTAAAGAGCACCAAGGATATTGGTTTCGGATTAGAAAGGATTGGAGATTTGTGCATAATATTTCTGTAAAAAACAGTGAGACTTGTACATGGGATAGTAAACCAGAAAAGAAACACTTTAACATTATTATAATTTATACTTCAGACATGTAAAGTTCTGGCATCAGATCTGTTGTTGTGCAAAAGGTAAGACAAACTGCTAAAATGTTTTGGGAAGAATACCATTAGAACAATAAAAATGCACGCATATATCTCGAATCTGTCTGGATCTACTATGTTTTTATACATAACACTAATGTTTTTATACATAACACTACTTTTGCCGTTTTCGCTAAAAAATACATACAGACAAAAATCTAATTGTTTTTCAAGTTGTTTCTATCTAATTGTTTTTCAAATTGTCTATACTTATGATTTTATTGAATCAAATTTCAATAATGTGGATAATAACTTTTCATTAGGTAGGGGAGACAAGGAGAGACTTTGAAAGTATTTGCATGCGATTTCAGTACCTCCTTTGTTTTCAGCTTTGTTTTGTCTGTGCAAACGAGTTGTTGAAGCGTACACAGTTTAGATACAGCTCCACACTGAAGCATCTCTCTAAGAATCGACGCATTTGAAGAATATATGCAAAGTGACCAAAGGATTCGCACTGCTTTCTTTGTGGCGATTTCTGAAACCCTGATAATCTTCTTGGAGACTACAGCAATACCCATGGCGTGATCAGCCATGGCAGCCCTTCTTTCTGCATAGTCCACTAGCATGTCCAACAGATCTAATATCTTTTCACACGCGGGCTTCTCGGCCTCTGGAAGTAATTCGATCAGAGAAAATACAGCGCCTGCGTCGATTGCCCATAATCTGTTCTTTCGAGATTTTTTACATATTGCTATGAGGACAACCAAAGCCGCTATGGTTGCCTGATGGCAAACTTCACCCATTATGATTTCTAAGAGTCAGATATGCAAGTGGAAACCTTCTGCAATAAAACTGCCGCGTGAAGTCTAGCTTCAGTGGTTCCCTTATGCAAGATCGAGGCCATGGACCTAATGCACGCTGTCTGTGTCAGTGAATTCGCAATCTCCTGGGTCATAGGAAGCAGATGCAATATACACAAAGCTTCTTCACAAGCCCTGAACTTTTCATTGTCGTTCTCTTCACAACAATACGAATTGATCAGAGAGGCCAGAACGTGACTCGAACCAGACGCGGTGATGCACCGACAGTTTCCCTCACTCTCCCGCGCAAGGGACTGCAATTTCTTCAATGCATTGATGCCTTGGAATGATGGAGATCTCGATGCAGCTTTGAGTAATTTGGACACTTGATCGGAGTCGATGGGTGGCCTGGGCGTGAGGGTTTTCTCTACGCTCTTGGAGCTGTTGGCAACGCACCATCCCTTAATGAAGCGACGCAGCATGTGGTTGGGAGTAAAATCGAAATTTTCCAGCGGCTGCATTGTAGCAGGACATGTTTTCTTCTTGCATGAATATATCCAGTGCTCTATGCTTTCTCGATCATACGTCACACCTGTAGAAACAGTTACTCGATCTCTCAACAGATCCATGGATATGGGGCACCTGAAGTATGAAGGCACCTCCACTTCCAAATAATCTTTTGTTGAATCCATAAGAAGAATTAAGGATCACAGTGATCGATTTATTGAACCTATCACACATAAAGTCGGTATCAATACACAACAATAACCAGTTCCTCAGATCAATTCTATAAACCGTAATAGGCTCGATATTAAATACAGACACATCAATAAGGTTAGAATGTCTGATAAATAGCTACTTTTCTACGCAAAAAACCGATGCTTAATTTTCAATGGGTTAATTTTCAATGTCAACGCTCTCACCGTCTTTTACCGGTCATAGCACCATGGGTTAATTTCAAGGGTAACGCTCCCACCGTCTTTTACCGGACATAGAATTGTTATTAGTTGACAAGTTTCTTCGTTTACTTTTTGAATTTTTCCACTAATAAGTTGAGACACCTGGAACTGTTGTTCGCTCACATGTTTCTTCGTTTACTTGCTCAATTCTTCCACTAATGAGTCCAGACACGTTCTCATTAACGAATCACCGTATAAACGAATCACCGTAGAGACCTGGTCGATGAGGCACTCAAGCCACACATGATGAGGGCTTCGACTTTTGGAAAAGTAGTTAAGCAGCCTGCCGACCAATAAGCGTTGTATGCATCAGCCCACGAGGGCTTTTATTGACCAAATCATTTAGTGTAAACCACCTAGGCCAGGATGGAAGTACCATACCATTTTGATTAAGAAAGAGCCCAAATGCATCACCCCCTGGGAATTGTTGTTGCAATGCACGGCGACAGCTCAGGGTCTCTTTTACATATAACACCAAGAAAAAGACGGAAATCCTAATCTCGATTGCAGATTTCGAAATTCTAATTTGGATTGCAGATTCCATTCATCTAGTCTAATGCATATGGACATCCACATAAAGCAAAGTCAACTGTTCACTTTGACGAATAGCAGATTCCATTCATCTAATCTAATGCATGGACATCCACATGAAGCAAAGTCAACTGCTCACTTTGACTAATAGCAGATTGCATTCATCTAATCTAATGGACATGGACATCCACATGAAGCAAAGTCAACTGTTCAGTTTGACTAATAGCAGATTCCATTCATCTAATGTAATGGACATGGACATCCACATGAAGCAAAGTCAACTGTTCAATTTGGTGAATAGCAATCCTTATCTCCATTGTAGATTGCAAATTTGATATTCTAATGTAGATTGCAGATTTCAGTCATCTAATCTAATGGACATGGACATAAAGCAAAGTTAATAATTCAATTTGGCCCATGGTAATTCTAATCTCCATTGCAAATTTAGAAATTTTATTTTCAATTGCAGATTCCATTCATCTAATCTAATGGACATCGACATGAGGCAAAGTCAACGATTGCACATTCTCGTGCGTGACATTCTAAACGATTCGGTGAATTAAAAAAAAAAAACCTGAAGGGTTGCAAAACTGCTTAGTGGTCGGTAGTGTACTAACGAGAACTTTTCCTTGTTCGGCTGCTGAATTAGTTGTTCCAAAGGTCAAAACTCTCATCATGTGTGGCAGCAGGGCGGGAAGTGGAGGGCTTATGGATTCGTTCAAAGAACGTGGTTGCGACTCGTGTGTAGTTCAAAGTTGATTAGAACGTGTCGCAAACATCAATATTGACAAAGTAAATAAAGAAACATGTGAGCTAATCACAGTTTTAAGGTCGGTAGAAGAAGGTAAGAGCGATTGCATTGAGAATTACATCAATATATGTGGTTACCAGCTAATATTATTTAGCATTGGGCTTATAAACAATATTTTTTTTATATGTTAACATCAATATATGTGGTTACCAGTTAATATTATTTAGCATTGCGCTTATAAACAATATATTTTTTATATGTTACTAGCACAGCCACAAATTCGTGGCTGGTAAATGCCTAAAGGTTCGACTTACACCACCTCTTAACACAAACCCTCCGTTGACAATGAATCCCAACCTTCTGACCATGGTAACTTCAGAGTTTTTAGCATTGAAAAGCTTCTCTTTATTGGTTAAAGAGAAATAATAAAACTTTTTAAGGACATTGATAATATATGATCTTGAACTATAAAATCTAATAATTATAAAGTGTTCTATAAAAAAAAAAAATTCAAATACTTCTTCATTATCTCATCAATAACTATTTACATATAAAATCTAGTAATTTAGATATTTAACTATTTACATATAAAATCTAGTAATTTAAATATTTAACTATTTACATATAAAATCTAGTAATTTAAATATTTAAATTCTAAATTGTTTTTATAGATTCAAAATTAATATTTTTATAAAATAATGTTATAATGTAAAATAAATATTCAAAAATTTTCAAAATTTTATTTATTTTTACTTATTTATGAATTCATAAATATTATATATATAAAATGATGGTTATTAATATCATAGAATATAATATCATCGAATTTTAGTTTATTGCTTTTCTTCTGTAGGCGATGGCCAACTAACTTGGTACAAATGAAACATGATCCTAAAAGTAAGGAGCATGCAAATTTCGAGTCATTAATTAGGGTTCCTGTCGTTTTTGCGGATTTCTTCGCTAGTACCAGTGAGGGGTTTGATATTACCCATATTCACCATGGCGGCTTTGAAATCGGGAAAGAAAGTGTTCTGATTGGAACTGTAGGCAGTAACCTGAGAATCTGTAGAACCTCCATTAAATATTTGCTGGTCAGAGTGTAGAAGTCCCTTTTCGCTTCCCAAATTACTGTAATAATCGTTGTTGAATGTGGTAGGGGTAGCCACATCTAAGAGTGAGAGGTTGTTGTTTCCACCAGCGCTTGAGCACTTTGCCTTCGCAGATGTAGCAAAGACGGTGTTAATGTTGCATTCGTTGTAGATGTGATCTCTGAATAAGAGGGATTACGCTTGACTAATTGTATGAGCACCTGTAATATGAATAACAATATGGGATGAATATCTTCATGCGGAGACCATTAGGCTATGCCCTTGGAATGAAACGCCCAAGCAATATGAAACCCGCGGACATCTAAGGAAATCTGTGGTAGAGAATGGGCAACTGAAATGCACTGACAGTACAAAATCCGTGGCTAATAATTCAAACATGGTAATATCAAAGGTTAATCATTTAAACGTGGCAATCAGATGGTGATAGAGTAATTTCTTAATATAATTAGGTAAATGTTAAAAAGTAAACAGGTTAACGGACGCATTTTAAAATACAAGGAAGTTATGAAGAGTAAATCACATTCATTGATTTTGGAGGACGACTAAGAATATGCCAGCATCTTCAATTGTTAGCCATTAGATTAGAATTTTACATTAAAAGGTGATTAATTGTGCTCATTGTCAATAGGTGTACGCCTTTCGACGTAATTAGTCCTTGCTTCTAATAAACAATATCTAATAGTTGTTTTCAAAAAAAAATTCAATTCTTCATTAGTTCTTTTCATTTTTGTGTATTCTTCATTGCTTTCTTTATTTTCTTTTCTTGTTGATTCATTGGCTTATGTCTAAGTTTTAACTTCTTCTTTTTTTTCTTTCTTTCTTGTTCTTGTTTTCTAAAAATTTGGTATTCTTTTCTAGTTCTTCTTTCTTAGCAGCTTTCTTTTGTGTCTATTCCTTTCACTTGGCTTCAACTTCATCTTTTATTTTTTCTAATGATTCTAATCTTTATTTTTCTTTATCCTTTTTTTTTAAAGCATTATCTCTCAAAATCCTTATAGTTGTTTTCTTTCTTTTGTTTTTCTTCTTCTTAGAAATCATTTGCAATTTGTTTAAAACCTCTACATAGGTTATTGCTTATTTATGATATTTCTCAAACTCATTTTCTTGGCATTGATATGAAAAA
>JZKD02S1877521.1:8688-25757 GCA_000966675.3 Picea glauca
TTTAATGGAGAAATTAGAAGTGGGTTAACCCTAAAATAAGGAAAGTGGGGCCAAGTGACCTAGAAGATGTTTTTAAGGAAGCTACTTGGAGAGTATAAATAAGAGGTAAGGCTCTTTCATTTTAATCACACTTGAGCATATTGAATATATATATGTGTCTGAGGTAGCCAAGGATATCTAAGCTGAAATTCTGAGGAAAGGTGAAGAAAAGAAGGCCGAAATGCAAGGAAGGATAAATTCTTTTGATGGTGCTTTCTAAGGTATGTTATTTACAGGTAATCTCACCATTTTTGCTATAAATTTTTTTCTATAATGATTTAGACCATGAAATTTATATTCCATTGAGAAAACATACCCAAGTATCTGTGGTAAAAAAATTATCTTGTGGGTCGTTGTATTTTGGGAGTTACACTCCATGGAAAATAGGGTTTGTGGCTAGTCCTGAAACTAGGCAAAAACAGGTGTTTCGGGTAAAAACGTCATAACTTCTTCATAACAGATCAAAATTCAGTGAGACCAAATGTGGTGGTTAGGGTACAAGCTGTAGCATGTTTTGTAATAGTTTCATATCAATTCAATGAACATTTTGTGTGGGACACGCTCTACAAGGTCGCTCTCTAGAATAAGCCATAATTCAACAAGGTATGTCATTTTTTGCTATAACGCCTTTTTTGAGAGGTTCCAAGTAGTGCCACCTAAAGGAATTGCATAAAAAAAACTGAAGAATGTTTTTTATTATTTTCAGATCTTTATTCATTACATGTACAAAGTTATGATTATTTCAAGTTGGGGTTGTTGACTAATCCAAAACTAGTCATGGTTGACACAAGCAGTTGATGAGTTGGCACATACATGAGGTGTATAGTTGATGATGTTGTTACATATTGATGAGTCATTGTTGATGAGTGTTTGACACATGATTGGTATATACTTGGTACATGGTTGGATGCACTTGTTTATGGTACAGATTGATTACAAGTTGTTTGATACATGTTAGTGCATGGTTGATGCACTTGTTTATGTTGACAGATTGATATATGTTGAGGATTGTTGCCTCATCTCAGTTGGTACTGAGAATGTACGCTGAGTCTTGCATATAGAGCTAGTTCTCTTGTAAAGTTTTACTCTATTCAGTTGTTGCTAAAAAACCCTCGGATTCAAGTCCATAATAAAAAGAAAAATTTTACATACATCTTGTGTTCTTTGTGTTCCTTGTGGAGATGATTTGTTGATGATATGTTGTTTATATATGTTGCTAATATGTATTCACATCTAAATGATTATAAATAATAGCAATGAGTAATGAGAAAGTGTTGAATTCTAACTAAGGAGTTTTTGTGTAAGAGGGAAGTTTTGGGAAAAGGATCCCCACACTCATTCACCCCCCCTCTAAGTGTGGTAGGTGTGTCCAAAAAACAAAACTCTAAGTAATGGCCCTTTTAGCAACACCTGCGAAGCAGATGAAGTCTCATTCGAGGTAGAGGCAGTGGGGGTTGTAGGACTCAAATGTCTGCAACCTAGCTGGGACATAGATATGTGATTACAATACCTTAACAGAGCACTTAGTAATTAACATTCATTAGCATTTAACCTTTATTTACATCATAGATTCAAACCCTAATTACAGAACAACGCAATATTTCACAAGATCTAATACATCCAACACTTAGCACATAGAAATAGATCAGATCTATCATTCATTCACATCACTAGGAACTAAGCTATTATATCAGATGCATATAACATATATGATTGCACTAAGTATACATCACATCAATAACATAACAACTATAATGCACAAAGCAACCACAACACATGATATACGTGGTTCACCCCAGTGTGGGGCTACATCCACCAACTCTTCTCTTCTTTATTGTCTTCTCTCAATCTTCTACAAGCACAGAGCCACAAGAACCTACTCCGCATAGGACAGGAGATCTGAGTGCACCTCCCCATATCCTACTTCCCCGAGCTAGGGTTAAGCACAAAGCCTTCTTACAATCTGCACACAAGCTTCTTACAATCACTTACACTTAGCTCTGCAAGTTCTTAACACACAGTAAGCACAAAGACTTTGCAATCACATAGATCAAACTTTATCACTTAGCACCCTTGGCCCCTTCTTACATCTCCTACATATCTATTTATACATTACAAAAGGGACTAAACATGAGTAAACCCATGGGTCGACATCCCATACCTGTTACATAAACCCTAAACCCAAAAATGACCTAAAAAGGGGGCGAGATCCCATGATCTCCACTTCACCTTGCGCTCTGCCTTCGACTAGCTTGTTGAAGTCCCAACATAAGTCAAACGTGACCCAAGTTATCTAAAACTTGGTCAAGGGCCAATAGGCCCCCAACACTCATCTACGACTCATCCTGAGTCACTCTAATTTTGGTAACTTTGCTTCAAATGCCTCGAGATTTGATCAAGATACTTTGACTTGTTGGTTCTTCGGAGCCTCCTGCTTGATGAACTCCTGAATGACCTTCTCGGTGACAGGTCCTTCCAATTGTTGTTGAACTGAGGTGACTACTTGTTCTAGCTGTGCACCTTATCCTTCAATCTCCTCAAAAAGTATGCAAGCTGCATCCTACACTGGCTAGAGTCTCTGTGTCACTTCCATGACCTTGTTCTGAATGGCATGGGCTTGTTGTTGAACCGTGCACTATTCCTGGGCTCTTTTTATCCTCTCGATCAGTAATAGTAGCTTCAACTATGATTGCACTGTTGTTGCTTGATGTTTTTCCTCCTGGAGCTATGACTCCAATGTCCTGAGCTCAGGGTCCTCTGCAAGGCGCTCATAGGTCTACGCCCTTCGACTACTGAGCTGTTTGCATTCCAAGGCTAATGCCTTGATTCTCTCAACTTCTCTCCTCGTAGTTTCTTCTCTTAGATCTCTCACTTCCTACATAGTGCTTGGCACTACTTGTAACTCTAGTTCAGTTATCCTCTGTTGGAGCTGCTAAATGGCTTCGACAAGCTTCCCTACTTGTCTTTCTACTGGGTCTTCTTCCATCTATCCTAAGCCTGTCACAGAGCGAAATTCTCTAATGACTGCTTATTTAGCCATGCCACTCAAATACTAGAGCGTGGTGAACTTCACAGCTAAGGGTTATGATGGCTCAATCTCAGGGAAGGTCGCACCTTCCGACATCTCCCAAGCAATGAAGGTGATGTGCATCAATAGCCAACTAAAATTGAACTCATTTCCCTAATCCTGAGCTTCATGGCAATCTTTCTCTAACTAGTTGATGAGGAAGTTTGCCCACTTCATTTGTAGCCCTTCCATGCATTTTCCTACAAGATTAATGAAAAACCCCATGACCTCTGTGGGTCTATTCTTCCTTGCTATATTACCAATAATCAATTGGAAGGCTAGGCGCACTACACAATTCTGGATGGAGGCTACCTTGTAGCCATGCTTCCCCTTTTCCACATCACCATAGGTGTCTTTGATTGTCTACGCCAAGGTGCGATCTGTAGCCTTCCCCAGATAAAATTCTTGTGGGTTTGTTCCTTGCATGCTTAGTCTGGTGATCCTCTAGATCAATGCCAGATCGACGATGATGTGTCTATCCAACCATATATAACTACCATGGAAGCACGACAACAAGAGTTTAATGCACGCGTTAACCTCCTGGTGCCTTTCAAAGTGGGGTATCTTCATTACATTCAAGATGGTGGACCTTGTGATGTCCATGGTCCATAGTTGGGGGATGTTCTTCGAATTCTTCCCCTTGGTCCTGGTCAAATATTTGTATGGTGCAAGCATGCCATAGTTCTTGTGGTCTCCTAAGTTATAGTCGCTGATATTCAACATCGAAATCCTCTCCAACTTTGGTCTGACTGCGTGTATCCCCTTCGGGAGGTACACAGTGATGATTGTGTATTCGAAGTCCCTTGGGATGCTGTCACAACTCACCGCACCAGTCAGAGGCAGGATGTAGTGGGGTAGGATAGATGGGATGAGCTTCGCATTCGCTAAGTCATCACGATGCTTCATTCGTTTCTTTGTCGCAACTTGGGATGGTCCAGATCCATGAGCAGTCAACGGGGATGCTTGCACTCCTCTCGTCGACGAGGCTTGGATGCCTGCGGACATCACCTTCTCGGCCATGAGGTCTATTAGGATCTCTTCGACGGATTTTTCTACTGTGCTAATTTTTTCCGACATGCACATTTGAGATCTGATATCTCAGGTCGGTGAACAACATTCAATGTAACAAAACGTATGGTGAGGTGTCACTAATCATTGTGTGAAAGAAATTAATTCTCTGTGGTCTCGGATAATCACAATTGGCAAAAGTGTTCTCAATGCAACGCTCAATGGGATAAATAGACAATGTCATAACAGACTCTTCCAACGGTTAGGAACACCTCAATCAATTCTATTCCATCCGTTATGGCGCGGTCCCAACAGTCCAGTGGCAAACATTCCAGCAATAACTACGTTTCCAGCCGTTCTGGAGAATCATTCTAACGGTTAGGATGCCTCCACCGGCCATATTGCTTCATCATGGTGAAGTGACAATATACACTGTTTTGATATCCCGACGAAGTTCCAGTTTTGCAAACCTTCTTTCTACAGAGTCCTCTCTAGTACTTCTTGTGATTTTTATAACTTTGCTTTCTTCTTGCTGAGCTTTCTGGCTTTCTTTCCTGAAATCTAAGTCACTGGTTTCCTCTTTCCATTATCCTTCTTATCTCCTCTTGGCATAGTAACTTCACACTGTGGAGGGTCTTTCCTAGGGTTCTAGGGTAAGACTTCTTTTGGGGTAGGTTCTCTACTCTCTTGTACAAACAAGTGTTTCAAGTCTTCCTGTGTTCTTTCAACTTCAACGTCCAAATATCTGGTCCTTAGTAGCTTCGACTCATCCTCTTGTTCTTTTAGTAAGTGCACTATTCGCCTAGCCATGGAATCTCTTAGTTCTTGCTTTTTCTATTCTAGATCCTCCTCTTCTTGTTTCCTTTGTATCTGATCTTTCTCAATCTAGGTTTTCCCTAGCAAAATAGCAAATGGGGCACTGTTCTCAACACATTTAATGATCTCAAATTCTTCTTCTGTCGAAGTGCTATGAGCACTCATAGGTATCTGGGTAAGTCTTCCACATAGGCTTATTATCTTTCCTCTAAATAATCTCATTCCTCCCAATGAAGGAACCATAGCGGGTTTTCCCAAAAATTCCCAAGTTGTTTCTATCAAGATATTCATCTGTGTTTCCTCATCCAGGACATAGTCTATGTCAAAGTCTCCAATTATTGTTTCTATGCACTCCTTCTCTCTTAAGACCTCTGATAAGTTGATGTCTCTGTGACCATTCAATGTTTCTTTCATCTACAATAATACAGTCTCTGATTCTTTCTGGGGTTCTATCATATCCTTAGTTTCTTGGCCTATCTCATAGTTTTCTTGTCTCATATTCATATTTTCAACTTTGGAAATCATTCTAGGGAAATCCAAAACTTCATGTCTAGTAGCCTTACAACAAAGGCAAATAGGACCTCTACCAGGGCATTCCTTAGCAAGATGTCCCAATCTTCTGCAACTATAACAAAGAGTTAACCCTCTCTTTCTCTTGAACAATCCCCAACCTTTCCTATACTACGCATTGGGATCATAGTGGTGGGTCTGAAAAAAATTCTTTCTAGGATCTTGAATACACTTGTTAGTCCAACAATTTTTTCTATGCATAGAAATAACATATCTTTCATTATTTCTATTAGATCTATTCATATCAAATCTTCTTTCTTCTAGATGTACCCTAGTTTTCAGACTAGGACCAAATCTATTAAACATACCTAGATCCATTCTTTCGAAATACAAATTTTCACTTATCTTACCTTTATCAGAGCACAAAGCTTCAATATCTTACCTCTTTTCTTCAAATCAGACTTCTCTTCTTAGCACAGAGCTTCACAATTCAAGTAGAATACTACGCACTAAGGCAACTGATCTACGCACAGAGATTTCTTTTGTCTTCAGTTCCCAACAATCACAGTTTCAGGTCCCGACAACAGAACCATTTGTTGGCATAGGGGCAGACCTAGGGTTCAACGCTTCAACAACACACCAAAAAAACCCTAACTACCAACCCTTTTAGCAATACCTGCAAAGCAGATTGTTGGCCCTTGACCAAGTTTTGGGAGATTCTTGGTCATGTTGACCTATTTTGGACTTCGACAACCTGTTGAAGGAGGAGTGCAAGACGAAGCAGAGATCATGAGATCTCGGCCCCTTTTTGGGTTTTTGGGATTATGTAACGGGAATGGGATGTCGGCCCATGGGTTTACCCATGTTTAGTCCTATTTTGTAATATATAAATAGATTCTTAGGAAATATATAAGTAGTAGTGCATCTATGTGGTGCATGCAATATGGTTATGTGCTAAGTATGGTATATAGATGCTCTATGCATGACTATAAGAGACTTGCAGAGCTAAGTGCAAGTGGCTGTAACAAACTGTGGAAAGATGTGCTGAAACACAAGGAAAAAAGATCTAGCGAGCTACACAAATCTTCTGTCCTATGCGAAGAAGGGTTTTGAGGCTCTGTGCTTGTAACCGATTAACTGAAGATAATAAATAATAAGCGTTGGTGGACGTAGCCCTAGGGTGGGGGTGAACCATGTAAATATTGTGTTACTCTGCTCTATGTGATGTTCTGATGCATTTATATGTTGTTTGATAGGTTCTTTGAGATGATTAGATAGATTTTCTTATGCTTAGTCCCAATGATATGTGAGAATGTTAGATCTGATCTGTATGAATATGCATAGTGCTTGATCTGCTAGATCTGATCTATTTACCTATGCTAAGTGCTTAAATACAATAGATCAATGTGAATGTTGCGAAGCTCTGTTTTATCAACGAAGTAGATATTGATTACATATTGAGGAACTGACGGTGCTAAGTGCTCTATTAAGTATCATAATCATAGATCTGTGTCCCTACTAATGTTGTAGACACCTGAGTCTTGCAACCACCCCTGCCTCTACCTTGGGTGATACTTCATCTACTTCGTAAGTGTTTCCAAAAGGGCCAGTAGTTAGGGTTTTGTTGGTGCATTGTTGTAGCTTTGAACCTTGGGTCTACCCCTATGCCAACACAGATGAAGTCTCACTTGAGGTAGAGGCAGGGGGGTTGCAGGACTCAAATGTATACAACCTAGTTGGGACACAGATTTTTGATTACAATACCTTAACAAACAACTCAGAAATTAACATTCATTAGCATTTAACCCTTATTTACATCGTAGATTGAAACCCTAATTACAAAGCATTGCAATATTTCACAAGTTCTAATACATCCAACACTTAACACATAGAAATAGATTAGATCTATCATTCATTCACATCACTAGTCACTAATCTATTATATCATATGCATCTAACATATATCATTTCACTAAGCATACATCACATCAATAACATAACAACTATAATGCACAAAGCAACCACAACACAGGATATACGTGGTTCACCCCAGTGTGGGGCTACGCCCACCAACTCTTCTCTTCTTTATTGTCTTCTTTCAATATTCTACAAGCACAGAGCCACAAGAAGCTACTTTGCATAGGACATGAGATCCGCGCACACCTCGTTAGATCCTCCTTCTTCGATCTAGGTTTAAGCACAAAGCCTTCTTACAATTTGCACACAAGTTTCTTACAATCACTTGCACTTAGCTCTGCAATTTCTTAATGCACAGTAAGCATAAAGCCTTTGCAATCTCATAGATCAAACTCTATCACTTAGCACCCTTGTCCCCTTCTTACATCTCCTAGCTCTCTATTTATACATTAAAAAAGGGCCTAAACATGGGTAAACCCATGGGATGACATCCCATACCCGTTACATAAACCCTAAACCCAAAAATGCCCTAAAAAGGGGTCGAGGTCCCGTGATCTCCACTTTTCCTTGCGCTTCACCTTTAATCAGCCTGTCGAAGTCCCAAAATCAGTCAAACATGACCCAAGTTCTTCAAAACTTGGTCAAGGGCCAACAATCCTTTTCTCAGGGTGCACGCACAAAACTAAGGTCACGTCCTTGATTTCATCTATGGTCGTTTGTTGTAGACTATTATAAGAGAGCATGCTTCTAGATTTTTCATTTGTACATGATAAGCCTAACTCTTTCATAATAATCTTCGACATTACACTTGGGCCTGAACTATTGTCAATGAGGCAACAATGGGAAATCTTATCCATAATCTTTACAGAAATATAAAATGGGTTTTTTTTTACAGGGTGTCTAAATTTATGTACACCTACTTTATTTATAGATGAATCCTCTTCATCTACCTCTCTGGAGAGGTTGGCTACAATGGAAGCATTTCCTTCCATGAAATGTTTTAGATGCTTCTGTTGTTCAGGGACGATAACCATGTCTAGGAGGGTTGCATCTACTTTGATGTTGGCAAATTGATTTAGAATGTTGTATTTGGAAGAGGGGAAAGGGGAGGTAGTTCCTTGACTATCAAGAGCCTTAAGAAACTGAACAATAACAACTGGTGAAGATGGGCTTGGGCTAGAAGAATTGCGAGGAGGATCATATTTTCTTTTGGGAGCACATGATTTATTTCTAGTATTTATGATCATGAAATCCTCCGTCTTTGCAAAGTCTAGGAAAACAATAGTAGTTTCATGTATCTTACCAAATATTTTATCTCAAGCACTCTTCCTTACCTCACATGTACTTTCCTCTTGCTGTTCCTAGCAAAAGTTACACAAATTACGAGGCATGATAGCTTTAGGCTGAAAATTATTTTCATTTGGATTTCTAAAGGGGGGTGCAGAAGAAGATGAAGCTCCATGGGTAAGAGAGGGGACATTTCCTTTCCTATCATATGCTATCATCTGATTATTCATGTCTTGTACAAGTTGTAAGAGGGAGGACACATCTGTCTTCCTAACTGAGTCTTCCTTAGGAAGACCTCTTATTTCAAGATGTTTTTCATACTCTAAACAAGTGTGCAGATCAGAACCAAGGTTATCAATGGATTTTTCCTCAAGCCTATAATGATAGGGGGAAGGTAATGCATTATAATAATGCATGAAAGTGGCTTGGTTATGAGGTCGAATGAGTTTAGGGATTTGGTTGTATAATTTGGTGAAACATAAGTTGAAGGACTTGATATTCTCACCATCCTTATAAGCGATGTTATTGTACTCCTGTAACTGCTCAGTTGGGATTTTAGATTACTCATAGGTAGATTTGAACCAATAGACTAAATCCTCCCAAGTAGATAAAATCTTAGGAGGGAGATCAAAGAAATCAGCTGCAACCTTCCCTTCAAGGGAATTCACAAATAAGCGCATACAAGTATCGTTGTCATTGGCTGCTATGTTGTGATAGGAATTAGAAAATTCCATCAAGTGTTCATTCGTAGTGACAATGTTATTCCCTGAAAACCTGGGGAGATTCTCTTTAAATTTAGGAAGTGGACAAGTAACAGGTGGTAGGTTAAGAGGAGAGGAAACATGACACTGGGTAGTTGTAGCATCTTCTTCAAACTGAAAAAGCCCATACTTTTTAATGACTTTGGTAGGGTTTGTGGTAGATTGGACAGGGACTTGGTGACTATACAAGCTACCAATCACTGACGAAGCTAAAGATTGAGATGAAGAAGCCCCTCACGTGCTACTAGATCCACCACTAGATGCCATCTTGTGAATGCTAGGTAAGGGAGAGAAAGACAAACTAGATGAATCAAACAAAGTTCTCCTTAGAGCATTTTGTTGGGTTGACAACACAACGTTCCTTCTTCCTATTTCAGCAATAGGATTAATTTTCGTTGATAAACCTCTTCTTCTCCTAGAAAAACTAGGGTCTAAAGACATGAAAAGAAGATCGACAACTGAAGGAAAAAAATAAGCTATGGCTAATTCCTAGGTTGTCTTTGCCTAGCTTCCCAACATTCTTGGGCACTTATATCTTGTTCAATTATTTCCCATGAGCGATTAAGCTCAACTCATGTATTAGCAGTATCTAAGACGGTATTAAACAATTTTAAAGAAATGTTGGTCTGATCTTGAAGACCAAGCTCAATATTGGGATGCCTCGCAACAGATACAATCATCAAGAAATAAAATAGTCAAAGAATCAATATCAGAAATGTAAATATATTCAATGATAATCAAGCATAAAAATCAACCAGAGAGATATGGAAGATCTCCTCAGTATGGTCGCCAAATAAATGTTGAGGAAAATATATGAAATAATCTTACTCAATCATTTTCAGATCTTGCTTGGCTAAGGTAATATAGACGGGAATATCACCCTATGTTTGTAGCCTCAAAATTTGTTTCCTAATCGACAAGTATTAGTTACAAGGGCTTATGCTGATTTTTTATAAATAAAAGATTGTTGTAAAATTCAACATTTTTATATAATTTTCTGAATATAACAGATGCAAAAGTAAATGTGGAGACAAAATAAAAAATACCAAGTCACATATTAACACAGATGAGACATAATAGAAATCTCTTAATTCATTCTAAGAAATCAAAAGAGTCGCTCTCTTTACAAAAATCATTGAGGGAGTTTGGACCAAAGTCAAACTTAGATGTCCCCGATGAAAACCATAGAAAAGGACTTATGGTAGAAAGTAAAAAACTGAACTTTAAAAGATGGATTAGCTTGCCACAGATTGTTTCCCACTCGACTCTGCACAATATCCTTTATTAGTCATGAAATTTAATTCATAAATAGACAAGTCTACACAGACTATCAAATATAGATCAACACCTCTGAAAAAGAAGTGTTTGAATGATTTAATTCAACCTTGAATATTGGTATCTACAATAGGACCCCACTGTCATAAAGGAGAATTAGGCTTTTAATGAATTAAAGAATGAATGAAAACTGAACTATCTCAATAAAACTCAAGAGCAGACCTTAGTATGACCATGAGCAATGATGAAATAGAAGCATGTAAAATGAAATGAAACTAAACTACCATGAGAAATCAAGATGAAAAATGAAAGAAAGCAAGATGACCTACCTACTTACCTAGGGCCTATGGCCCATGGTGATCAAGAGCAGTAAAACTCAAGAGCAGACCTTAGTATGACCATGAGTAATGATGAAAGAGAAGCATGTAAAATGAAATGCAACTAAACTACCATGAGAAATCAAGATGAAAAATGAAAGAAAGAAAGATGACCTACCTACTTACCTAGGTCCTATGGCCCATGGTGATCAAATGTTGAGGATGTCAGGTAAAATTGTACAACCAATGAAACTAACTGATCATCTCATCACGGTATCTCCCCTTGGGCTTAATTATGTAATACAACAAGGATAAGTCAAGCACATAATATTCATGAGCATAAATATAAATATAATCAATCATGAAATAAAACTCATAGATATGGGTGAGAGGGATGAAATCCCGTTCGAGAGAGAAACCACAAGATTGATCATCTCAAAAATACTTCCTGAAGGAATAGCCACAAGCACAATCAATCCATATCTTAAGAGGGATACAATGTATAGATGATGATTGGTCGTCACCTTCACTTAAAATACCACTGCTCCTTAAATATTGGGAGGAGATAAGGAAAACTAAGAAATCCTGATGATTTCCCAGAGAAGAGGAAATGAGGTAAGGGATGACCTCGGGTCTAGAGAGAAACTATTTTTCCACACTCAGAATACGTTTCTTCCTTATATGCAAATCCATGCCAAAAGTCCCAAGATAAGAATAATTTTGTTTGGTAGCATGGGCCTTTGATCATACTGGATTGGCCACGATCTTATCTTCATCGAGATTTGAGCATGATGGTGGATCACTACATAATGAATCTGAGTGCCCAAAAGGATTTTCAAAGTATGAACAAAAATAATCATGAGTACACTGTAACAAGTCATCCTTGAATGGATGAGACCAATCTATACTTGTAACGCCCCCATTCCGGGTTGGACAGGCACTACTTCGCGGAATAACAATCTCATACAAAATTCTATATATAAGACATGAATTTAAGCAAATGAAACACATTTAAACTCAGAGTAACCATAAGAATTACTGCTATTATAAATAATCAATGGATTTAACATTAATTCATATGCACAATAGAATACATGATAAATATAAATACACAGACATGCAAAAAAGTAATTAAAACATCATCTGGTACTTATCTTTGAAACGGTGGTAATTCCACCAACCAGGTGCAGGCCTTCCACAAACCTCCCAACCTTAGACCACACTTCTCATCAAGCTCAGTAGTGGGTCACCCCTGAGATGGGACTAAACTCCACCCCCAAGGTAAGGAATCCTAGGCTAGGCTGAGGTTACAAGGAAAACAGATAGTCACAAAGAAGGAATTTTCTCCCAGGAATCACTCATACTCATTGCCATAGACTCTCCTTCCCCACATGCCTGTTCCACCCCAGGAGTATACACCTTCTCTGTCACCTAGACAGTCCTTCGACTGCTAACCTCCCTTGCCTTAGGTTTCAACAATAGACTGCAAGTCTCCAAGCTCTGTGGCAGCTACAGGGTTCCTTCTAGGAGTTCTCTCCTTCCTCTGTGCACTCTCTCACCGGGAGAGAGTCTCTCATAGGCAAAGAAACCTGTTCTTCCAACTTCAATAACCTCTCTCACTTGGAGAGAGTGTTGTACAAACTGGCCAACAAGCCACATGCAGTCCATCACTGCGTGACCACAACAACCAATGGGAAAAATAGACACGAGCTTTCCAAACAAGCTCAACAATGACAGGATGGTCTCACGGTTATGGCTTTGGGACAGAGACTCCACACATAGACTCGATCTTCTCAGACAGAGGATGTCTCAGCTTTTCCAGAAATCAACATAGGCTATCCATGAAATCAACACACAGAATTCTCCACCCCCGGTTTTAGAATGGCACGAGGTCTCTTGGAGGGGTCAGACAAGACGTACGGTTCAGAAGATGCACGAGGCTCTTCCAGAGGTTGGATGGGTTCATGCCTAGACAATCGAGGGTCGAATGGTGGAGGAACCCCCAACATGGCTGGTCTCAGACGCTTTATTTTCATGCACCTAGGTTGACACTTGTCACCCATGCAACTGCATGCGTTCCATCCATTTGGAAGTTACTTGTTCTTCCAAAAGAACTTAGGATAAAGCATATTATTCACATTCTTTTTTGAATAATATTAAAATATTATTCCCAAGGCTTAAGCCCTTAGGCTTAGCCCCTCTTCCCACCTTCCAGCCCCTAATCCCTTTCCCACTCTGTGGAAGCTTGGTCCCCCATCACTCATTCATTGTGGTCGGTCTGCATGCGGCGATGTTTATATTTTTATTAATAATGTGCATAGATACATGTACAAAATCAGGCTCTTGGCCTTCAACACTTAGGCTCTCTGGCCTAATAATCACATAAGCCCACCAACTTATATTAACTTGGCTCACCAGCCTATAAAAAACATAATTACAATTCATTTCATAAACATGATTTACAATGGGGCTCGGCCTTGGGGACATCACAATCCCCCTCGCCTTATTTTTGCACTGTCCTCAGTGCAACTTTACACTGTCTCTGCAAGCTTTTCAAAATTTTCAAAAAGATCCGGGTACTCTGCCTGCATAACATATTCATTCTCCCATGTCGCGTCCTCAGGACCGTACCAGGTCCACTGGAACTTTACAATCCCTATAGCTCGATTGCGTAGATGTTTGTTTTTCCTATCCAATATGCACATAGGATGCACTTGCAGGACACCTTCTGGTTCCACCTGAACCACATTCTAGTCAATAACATGATTAGCATCGGGTACATATTTCTTAAGTAATGAAACATGAAACACATTATGTACAGTCATAGATGCAACTAATGAAATCTTTTATGCAACTGGCCCAATCCTTTCTAGGATTTCAAACGGCCAACAAAATCTTGCTGCCAACTTGGTGCAACTTCCCAGCTTCAGGGAACTCCTGTTAGTTTTCACTTTCAGGAAAACATGATCACCCACTTTGAATTCTTGGTGGGTTATGTTCTTATCAGCATAACTTTTCTGCCTATCCTGGGCAGTTTTTAAATTCTGTTTAATTTTTATCATTTGGTCCTCCATCTCCTTGAGCAACTTTGGCCCAACTACTACTCTGTCAGCTGGATTATCCCATCTCACTAGAGTGTTGCACTTTCTTCCATAAAGTGCTTCAAATGGGCTCATCTTCAATGATGCATGATACCCATTATTGTAGGTGAATTCTACCAAATCCAGGTAGTCTTCCCATCTTGATGGTTTTTCCATCATATATTCTATTACTCTGTTCACCCTCTCTATCTGTCCATCAGACGCAGGATGATATGCTGTACTAAAATTCAAATTCATTCCGAATCCTTTGAATAGTCTTTTCCATAAATTCGAGGTGAATTTCAGGTCCCTATCAGACATGATGATCCCTTCTTCTGAAATAATGTGCCCCAAGTAATGGATTTGCCTTTGGTAAAATGAGCATTTGCTCAATTTGGCATACAGTTGGTGTCCTCTCAACACTTGCAACACCAATCTCAAGTCTTTTTCATTCTCTTCCTCTGACTTGGAATACACCAAGATGGAATCCAGGAAGACTATGACAAACTTGTCTAAATAGTCCCTGAATACACCATTCACTAAGCACATAAAAACAATAGTTGTGTTTGACAGTCCAAACGGCACCACTGTGAACTCGTAATGAACGTACCTTGTTCTAAAGGTGGTCTTGCTGATATCCTCATCCTTTATTCTTACCTGGTGATATTATGATCTGAGATCTATCTTTGAAAATATTTTCACACCCTTCAACTGATCAAAAATATCATCGATCCTTGGCAAAGGATACTTGTTCTTGACAGTTACCTTGTTCAACTGTTGGAAATCAATGCACAACCTCAACGTCCCATCCTTCTTATTCACGAACAGGACTGGGGCACCCCAAGGTGACATGCTAGGGTGAATGTACCCCTTCTTTAGAAGCTCTTCAAGCTGCAATTGCAACTCTTTCAGCTCTGGCGTACTCATTCTATAAGGAGCATTCGAAACTGGAGCTGTTCCAGGCATCAAATTTATAGAAAAATCGATGTCTCTCTTCGAAGGTAGTCCAGGTACCTCTTGGAATATGTCCTTAAAATCTGTGAGTACCTCATGGTCTCCAATATTTGAGACTTCATCTCTGGATGATTCCTCCACATGGCTACAAATAATTGATAGCCTTTTCTGTAACACTTCTTCAGCTGCATGGCTGAGATTTCTCTAATAGCCATAGCTTTGGGAATTCCTTGGACTGTTTTCTGATTTCCCTCCTCATCTAGGCATGTAAACCTCTTGTTACGATAGTCCAGGAGGGCATGGTGTTGGTCCAAATAGTCCATTCCAATTAAACAATCATAGGATCCTAAAGGCAAAATATTCAATTCAGCCTTTGTGCTCAGTCCTTTCATGTCCACAAGACAGGACTTCACCAACTCAACGACTTTCCTCTTGGTTCCTGTAGCCAAATTCACTAACCAATACTTTTCATTTTTTCTTATTGATAAATGAAAACTTTCCACCACTCTAGGGTCTACATAAATATGGCTAGCCTCCGAATCAATTAAAATAATAACTGGTCGGTTGTTAATCATACCTTCCACTTCAATCATATGCGATTGAAATTCTGCTTTCTTGTTGTCCAGGGCTGCGTAGATCCTTGGCATCCTGCTGCCCATGTCTTCCAAGGTTTCAACTTGTTGAACATTGTGGATGGTTCTCACTTTATATTTTTTGTGGGGGCAGTCTCGGTACTGTTATCACGCAGTTTGTAGTTGGGTCAGAAGGCTAAAGGATAAAGGCTAAACTGACGTAACAGGAACCTTCCCCACCCAATGTCACCAAAATGGGGAGGTTCTTTCTATTCAGAGAGGTTAGCCCAGGGGAGACATCCTCGATAACCTAGGTTTTTGAAGAGGCAAAGGTATAAAGCTTAAAGTAGAAGTCCCTCCTCACAGCTTACCACCTTGGTCAGATAGTCCGGCTAAACAACCAATAATGAAGTGTAGCCCCAAATGAAAACACCTGCCCGGGACAAGACAATAGCAATACAATACATATGTAGGCTATAACTCAATGGGTTAGTACTTCATGTAAATATCTAACATCAATATATAAGCAATGTAAAACAACAGATATCAATAAGGTCAATGTTTATCAATATAGCAGTGGAAAAGCATCAATTCATCAATAACTATTGAGATGATGTAGCCAACAATGTATTTAATCAATCCTTTAGTCAATAAATTCTCTTAACCATCATCTAATTGCTCATCAATAAAATATTTTGCGTGAAGATGGAATAAACAAGTATGACGCTAGCCTAGTTAGGGTTAGCTAGTTAGTTAGGGTTTCAAATTTAAAATTTTTGAGAGGTTGTTTAAGCACTATCACTTCAACGTTGTGGATCTAAGATGAGTGCCTAGGGGTAGATGGAGTCAATTAAGGAGAGGATGCAAAGTTGAAGGGACAAAAGGCTAAGGACAAGAGGGAAGAGTTCTAAGGTGTTGCAATGGTAGGGCCCTAGAATCAAAACCCTAGGGGAAAGAGGCTCACTCCGGTGTTGCTTAAGCAAGGCCTCGTGCTCTTTCCTCCTTCCTTAGGTCAATCTTGGAAAAATGGCTAGCATAAAAGATAAGTTAAAACAAGAGGATGAGGTGAGGGAGAGTGTTGCAATGGCAAGGGTCTATCACCAAACCCTAGAAGATGGACGACCCTAGGTGTAGATAACCTAGGCCTAGGACGTCACCTCCTTCTTAGCCTTTAAAAATCATAGCTAGCACAAGGGAAAAAGTGAAAAGAGTGTAGCAAAGGCTAGGCTCTTCCTTCCTTCTTCAATGGCTAAATATTTATCTAAAAGGGGATATGAAACAAGGACCTACTTGTGTGCTTGTCACCTAGGGTTTTAAATCAACAAATTTTATAAGTAAATGCAAGAATACGAGCCTACAACCATTCAATTAAGAAGTTTTGCAGAAAATACACTTACATATCATGAAGAAATAGCAATGCAAACCCTAGTTGTAAACCTTCCTTCAAGAGAAATGCCAAATATGCC
>JZKD02S1877521.1:38893-79081 GCA_000966675.3 Picea glauca
AGGAGGAATAGCACTTTACGTGCAGAGATTATGCAGAGGCGCATAAGTCAGAACCCTTCAAGGATTCAGGAGTGAAAGCTCAGAAGGAGTAGTGATTTAAGTGCACAAAGCCATAGATGCAAGGAGTGTAGAGGCCAGAGAAATCTCAGGAAGAGTTCAGAGTTTTCTAAAGTTCAGGAGGGACAACATTTTCATATACGTGTGGGAGGACTCAATTTGAAGAGTTTGTAGTGAAGAAAGAAGGCAAAGGTTAAGGCCTTTGAGAAATTGGAATTCTTCCAAGTCTGGGAAGAACGTCCAGAAGCTCGGGAGGAGCAACATCTGCCATTGGATCCAGCCAGAGAGATCTGGATCGTTGAGGAGATTTCACGTGCAGGAGGCAATGCAACAGAGGAGCGCACAGGAGAAAGGATATGGACCGTTAGATATCGGTCCAATTACCCATCATCCATTGGATCTGACAAGAGCTGCACGAGGTTTAAACTTCATGAACAAGAGGGTGAAAGTCTCGAAAGGCATTGGTGCATCGACATATCGAAGTTCAGGATATCGGAAGTCTCGAAGACAGGAGATCGGGAATCTCTAGGGAGAAAACCCCGAAACACATCAGAGCCGTCCATCCATTTGGGATACGTGGCAGAGATTGAAATCAATTCGGCACATCGAAGGTTAGGAGTGTGAAGGAACAATGACAAGGAGGATTCTCACATCGGGAGAAACCAAAACATGAAATCCCAAAAGGGGTTTCCAAGTAGCCATCATATCAAAGTTTCGAGAATCGAAACTCGGGGGTTCCGTGGACAAGGCATCAAAATATTTCAATGTTTTAAAATCTGAAATAGCGAAAGGAGGAGAGAAGGTTGGGACAAGCGCCATATCAACGTTTCGTGTAGTGGCACTTCGAGGGTCTAGAGGACAAGAGGTCGAGCGCTTGGGTTGCGAAACCCCAAAATAAGGTCTCGGTCATGTGAAGGATGGTCACTTGGACCGGAGCATAGCCAGGTGGGGCTAAGGCATCACCAGTTTGGCATTTCGCAGATCGGTGAATCGGGAGTCGAGAGAACAAGAGATCGAGCTCTCATGTCAATAAATCCCGAAGGACATATGGCTGTGGTCTTATGAGAATTGGTCATGTGGGCCAAGAGATAGTCTAGGGGATAAGTGCTAAAGGTGTGTCTTGTGTAATCGAAGATCGGGAGATCGTGGGGTTAGGTAACTCTCGACAATGGGATTTAAGAAACCATAAAACTCGAAGTTCATTTTCTGGTTGCAGGAAAAGGGAAGCGATCATGTGAAGAGGCCATGAAGAGGACATAAGGACCTATGGATCAGATTTTAACAGTGATTCCAGCAGGGAGTCCGAAGAGCCGCTCCAACTCACTTGGCGATTGAATGATCCTGTGAGTGGACGTAGAGTGGCGTCTGCGTCTACACCAAGTGGTATCAGAGTGAGAACTCTGTTTGTATATTTTAAGCAGAGGGTGAAGGCAAAAGAGGACATATTACTAAGGAATCTGTAGAGGATTGTTTACAGGTAGGCAACAATCCATAGACAGTCAGGAGGACTGTAGGAAGAGGCTGAAGCACTCAGATTTGCAGGAGTGACAACAGGTTTTCCAGGAGGGTAGAGAGACATCAACATGGCGACTGAAGGCCGTAGGTATGATGGGAGGAAGAACCAGGAGCTGGTGAGTAAAGAAGAAATAGATGAAGAGCTTGTTGATATAAGGAAAGAAATAGAAAAACTTGCATTGTGGATGCAACAGAACGTGAGGATGGATGAACTTGTGTTGGAGATACAACAGAAAGCCAAGTCGAGATGGGTATATGAATGGTCCATGAGGAAGCCGAAGGTAAAATGGCTAGTTAAGGAGTTGATGGCTAGAAGACAACATAGGCTGTTAAGAGGATGGTTGAGGCATGCTGAAAACCTTGACAAACCTGAGGAAATGGTTCAGATATGTGAACCAGAGACTGGTATTTTTTTTTATGCTGAGGATGAATTGGGATCATTGAAGATCTCAAGCACTGTCAGGAGGGCAGAGAAGAAATCCCATATTACCAGGTGGGCAAGGGGTTCAGATCATTGCGGGATCTCACAGACTATCATGAGGATAGCCAGGGAATTTCACAGTGCTAGGTGGGCAATGGATCGATATCGCTGCGGGATCTCATAGACTGCCGGGAAGGCAGCGAAAAATTTCCAAATTGTCAGGTGGGCAAGGGAACAGAGATGGGATCATTTGATCTCATAGAATACCAAGAGGGCAGCAAGAAAATCCCATATTGCCAGGTGGGAAGGGATGAGAAGAAGAGGCTATCTGAGGGTCTCACAAATTCAGAGGTGAGTTTGTATCAGCAGATGCAGCTGACTGAAGAGGAGAATATGGGAAATATTTTAATGATTGGGGGAATTGAAATATTCCTACCATTTTCTCAGGGGAAGGAAGAAATCTGTGTTACAGACAAGGCAACAACAACATAAGAAGAAAAACCCATTGTGACTATTAAAAAGGAAGAATTGGAGTAGATATTGGAGACTACCCAAACAGAAGAGGGAGATGATGAGCATTCCAAGGAATGGATCACTACATTCAGCCAGGAAGCTGAGTGGACTGCAACATGGGAGTTTGCAGAAGAAGAATAAGAAGAAGCAGAAAACATTAGTTTGGCTGATCTGTATGAGCAGATTGAATCCCTGGAGAGAAGGGTGATAGTGCAGGGCATGCACATCCAACAAGCAAAGTTGGAAGCAACTGATGAAGCAGACATGGGAGATCATTGCGATCTTCCTGACTACAATTTTTTTTTTCAACTGAGGAGACTGAATGAGCAGATCCAACCATTGGAGCAGTTGGATGAAGTGATTAAGGAGATCCAAGAGCTGATGATCAGGTCAACAAGGACTGCCAACGAGGAGCAGCTGAGCAGAAAAGAAGCAACAACAATAGCAACAATGCAGAAGCAGCAACAACAACAAGGGAATGGAGCGAAGAGACAACTCCAGACATTTGTTTGGGATCCATAAGGATTTCCACAGCTGAAAGTGGAAGCTCATGAGCAGGAGCTCATGAATTTTGCAGCTGAGGAGTATGATGCAGAAGCATCATCTCACATCAGCCAACCAACCACATCAAGCTCATGCATTCAATTGCTGAAGAGAGGCACAACCCTCGTTTTTTATTCGAATGAATGTAAATAATTGAATGTAATTAAATGTTTAAGCTATTGAGCTAGGAATCCATGCTTTGCACAGGCGTAGAAGTAATAAGGCCTTTAAATGTTTGTAAAGGCTAAGATCTAGATCCAATCTGAGGACTAGAAAACCATTCAATGTAATTGAATAGGGTAGTTGAGGTTTGGAGGGAAGAGATCGAAGAGCCCCCTCAGGTAAAAGAGATTTCGTATCTCATTTTGTGAGTAGTGAGTAAGAGTTGAGTATGTGTGGGAGGGCATAGAGAGAAGGAGCCAAGACCTTGTTATAGGCCATGCTCAAGAACACCCTTGTAAACAAGCATTTTCCATTTTTAATACATAAGTAGTTTGTCCTAAATATTTTGTCTTGTGTGAATGTCTATGTGGGTTCATGTTTATGATGTGTTTATGTTTGTAGATGTATGCTTTGAATTTGCAGGTTGTTTGATTTCAAGTTTGAGAAGGTCCTTATGGTTTCATGCCAGGAGGGAATGGCAGAGTACTGTGGTCTCTGAATACCAGTGTGCTGAAGCACTTCTGAATTCTGCGGATTCAGACAAAGACGTGCTAGGTGGGCACAGAAACCGAAATCATTAACTCAGGAGAAAGAAAGCTCTGCCAGGTGGGCATTGAGCCAGTGCAAGGAGTGTACAGAAGGAGAATTCAATCATAAGTTCATTAGAAACAAGAATCACTGAGGATTCTTGACACTCAGCCAAGAGGGCATTGAGTAAGTGCCAGAGTGCACAGAAGGAACTTTGTTGAGTTAAGAAGAAGACAGAACCTCTGAGGAGTTCTGCAAGAGCTCTGCCAAGTGGGCATTGAGAATATGCATAGTGATGCATAGAAGGAACTCTGTTGAGTTCAGAAGAAGACAAAACCTATGAGGCATTCTGTAAGAGCTCTGCCAAGTGGGCATTGAGCATATGCATAGTGATGCACAAGCGAGCTCTGCCGTGAGTTTGTAAGAAGCAAGAATCACTGAATGATTATTGATACTCTAGCAGGTGGGCATGGAGTAAGTGCTAGAGTACACAGAAGGATTCTGTTGAGTTCAGAAGAAGGCAAAATCTCTGAGGAGTTCCGTAAGAGGCTCTGCCAAGTGGGCATTGAGCATATTTGTAGGGTTATTGGATACCTAGAGAGACTCAACAATAGGTTGCTTGAGTAGAAGGATAGCCAGGAGGGCATCCAAATTCTCCATCTGTAGGAGAAGGAAGAAGGATAAAATCCCTTAGGGGTCTGAGTAATTGAGAAGCTCAGGAGGAATAACACTTTGCATGCAGAGACTCTGCAGAGGCCCAGAAGTTAGAACCCTTCAAGGATTCAGGAGTGAAAGCTCAGGAGGAGTAGTGCTTTAAGCACACAAAGCCGTAGCTGCAAGGAGTGTAGAGGCTAGAGAAATCTTGGGAAGAGTTCAGAATACACACGGGAGGACTCAATTCAAAGAGTTCGTAGTGAAGAAAGAAGGCAAAGGTCGAGGCCTTTGAGAAATTGGAATTCTTCCAAGTTTGGGAAGAACGTCCAGAAGCTCGAGAGGAGAAACAACTGCCATTGGATCCAGTCGGAGAGATCAAGACCGTTGAGGAGATTTCACATCCATGAGGCAGTGCAACAGAGGAGTGCACATGAGAAAGGATATGGACCGTCAGATCTTGGTCCAATTACCCGTCAACCGTTGGATTTGACAGGAGCTGCATGAGGTTTAAACTTCATGAACAGGAGGGTGAAAGTCCCAAAAGGCATTGGTGCATCGGGATATCGGCGTTTGGGATATCGAAAGTCTTGAAGATAGGAGATCGGGAATCTCTAGGGAGAAAACCTTGAAACACATTAGATCCATCCATCCATTTGGGATACGTGGTAGAGATTGACATCACTTCAGCACATCGGAGGTCGGGAGTGCGAAGGAACAATGACGAGGAGGATTCTCGCATCGAGAGAACCTGAAACGTGAAATCCTGAAAGGGGTTTCTAAGCAGCCATCATATCAGAGTTTCGGGAATCGAAAATCAAGGGTTCCGAGGACAAGGCGTCAAAGTATTTTGGTGTTTTAAAACCCGAAATAGTGAAAGGAGGAGAGAAGGCTGGGACAAGCACCATATCGGCGTTTCACGTATTGGCACTTCGGGGGTCTAGAGGACAAGAGGTCGAGCGCTTGGGTTGAGAAACCCCAAAATAAGGTCTCGGTCATGTGAAGGATGGTCACTTGGACCAGAGCATAGCCAGGTGGGGCTAAGGCATCGCTAATTTGGCATTTCATGGATCGGTGAATCAGGAGTCAAGAGAACAAGAGATCGGGCTCTCACGTCAAGAAATCCCGAAGGACATATGGCTGCGGTCATATGAGAATTGGTCATGTGGGCTAAGAGATAGTCCAGAGGCTAAATGCTGAAGGTGGGTCTTGGGTAATCAGATATTGAGAGATCACGGGGTCAGATAACTCTATACAACGGGATTTAAGAAACTCCGAAGCCCGAAGTTCATTTTCTGGTTGTAGGAAAAGGGCAGCTGAAGAGGCCGTGAAGAGGACATAAGGACCTGTGGATCGGATTTTAACAGTGATTCCAACAGGGAGTCCGAAGAGCCGCTCTAGCTCACTTGGTGATTGAACGATCTTGTGAGAAGATGTAGAGTGGCATCTGCGTCTGCACCAGGAATGGGATAGGGTAATGCCATATTTGAAACAAAATTCTACCATGGCATAAGAGCTGAAATATTTGGCATTATCTGTAGTGATCTTGGAAGGGGCATCGAACCTAGTTATGATTCAGTCTTCCAAAAAGTCAATGACTACTTCCTCGGTGGATTTCTTGGTGTGAATAGATTCAACCCATCTAGTGAAATAGTCTGTAGCTATTAGGATCCACCGGTAGCCATTACTTGAATTTTCTTTAAATTCACCAACAAAATCCAAACCCCATTGCTGAAAGGGTGCCTCTACCATGACAGACTTTAAGGGTTGTGCTGGGAGTTTTGGTTTGCCGAAGAAGTACTGGCAAGGTTGGCAAGATCGGATGTGATGGTAAGTGTCTGAAAAAAGTGTTGACCAATAATAGCTGGCCCTCAAAATCTTATGGGTGGTAGTACGAGAAACAAAATGTTCACCACAATGCCCAGAGTGCAATTATTCCAATATCTTCTTTGCCTCTTCCTTGTTCACACATCGAAGTATAACACCATCAGGATTTTTCCAGCCAAGTCCATCTTCAGTCAAGCAGTATTTCATAGCTCTCAATCTCAAAGCCCTTATCTTGTAGTCCACTAAGTGATTAGGGCAAGACAATTTCTTTAGTTAATAAATGATATCGGAATACCACTTGTCATGTTCTAGTTCACTAATCATTACATTTAATTGCTCACTCTCACCCATCTGTATAGCTTCTTGGTTGCTCTCGGTTAGCATTTGGGCTAAGCCTTGTCCCTTTATTATTTTGGTGGGTTTTATTTCTAAGTCATACTCTTGGATTTTGGAAACCCATTTCCCTCGAGTACCCATGCAGTCTTGTTGTGATAAAATTTCCTTTACAGCTGGGTATGGGACATAAGCCTTGATTTTGTTGTAATCGATGTAGCTCTTGAAGTGTTCGAGGGACTTGACCAAGGCATAGGCTTGTTTCTCTGTGATGGAGTAGTTTAATTCTGAGTCTCTTAAGACTTTTCTCATAAAGGCCACGGGGTTTTCATAGTTATCAACATCTTTTTGCATCAGGACACCTGCAATAGTATCCTGTGATGCAAAAGAGAATATTATGTATTCCTACGAGAAATCGGGACTAAGCAAGACATGGGCTTGGGAGATAGAATTTTTTATGTCTTCAAAGGATTTGTTGGTCTCATCTCCCCATCTAAAAGCAACATCCTTTTTTAGCAAAGCGCCCAAAGGTTTTATCCTTTCTGCAAAATTTGGTACAAATCTACGGATGAAATTGATTTTTCTGAGAAAAGATTGCAAAGATTTTTTGTTGGTTGGAGGGAGGACATCCTTTATCGACTAGAATCTCTTAGGATCAATGGATACTCTTCCTTGTGAGGCCACTTGTCCCAACAATTTCCCTTCATCAATCCCAAAAATAGATTTCTTGGGATTCAGTGAGATACCATACTTTCTGCATTGCTAAAAAACAATCCTAAGGTGGGAGAGATGGTCTTTCCTATCCTTAGACACAACTGTAAGGTCATCTTGGTAAATTTCTATGATATTTTGTATGAAGTCTCTGAAGGCAAAGTCCATTTCTCTCTGAAAAGTGGCACCAATGTTCATAAGACAAAACGACATCCTTAAGTACATAAAAGTTCCCCAAGGTGTAGTGAATGCAGTTTTGAGTTGGTCTTCCCTTTTGAGTAAGACTTGGTTGTACCCTGAGAACCCGTCTAGCATAGACATCATCCCTGCCCCTATGACCCGCTGAAGCAAATGTTCCATGTTTGGGAGGGGATAATTATCCTTTAATGACAATTGGTTAAGGTTACAAAAATCAACACATAGGTAGATATCACCATTTTTCTTCCGAACAACTACCAAGTTTGGCATCCAAGAAGAATACCTGATAGGGGCTATGATACCAACATCGACCATTTTTTGGAGCTCCTTTTGTATTTGGATTTCCAGCTTTGGGTTGATATGACTTATCTTTTGTCAGAATGGTTTGGCCCCTTCTAACAAAGGTATGGCGTGTTGGATGACATTCCCCCTATAGGCTTTCAAATCATCATAGTTCCAAGCAAAAGTATATCTGAATTGTCTGATGAGTGCTAATATTTCCTTTCTTTCCTTCTCAGTGGTGCCCTTTCCTATTTTGACCATCCTTGGGTCCATATCTGTATCGATATTGAATTCTATGGATTCTTCAGCTTGCTTATTGGTTCTCTTTCCCTTAAAAACATCATGCCTGTCAAAAAGGTTTTCTAGGGGAATACAACCCTTTGGAAAGGTATTCCTCTGCAAGTTAATGACTTCTAGATCCATAGAATCATCCAAGAAAGCAACTTGTGAATCGGTAAAATCTTTGGTGTTCTCCATGAATCTAATAATTTGATCATCATCCTCGAACACCTACCAATGTTCCAAATTGTCGGAAACAGAAGGCCTAAAAAGAACCTCCATCTTGCATAGGTTGTGAAAAGATCCTTCACATGGATGTAAAGTCGAAGCAGAGATAGCCAAGGCATCAGCCACGTGGTTTTCTTCTCAAGGAACAACTTCGATTGACACTTTTCTGAAGGATTTTGAAAGGATTGGAGCCACATCTCGATACTTTTTCAATTTTTCATTTTTAGTGGAAAATCTCATCAAAACTTGCGACACAATGAGGTCTAAGTCCCCTTTTACTTCTAGGATTGTAACACCTTTGTCAATTGCTAAATTGAGACCTAGAATCAAGGCTTCATACACAGCGACATTGTTGGTGCAATGTAATTCTAGTCTATATGAATGGTAAAAGACTTCACCCGAAGGGGCTGTTAAAACCACTCCAACACCTGATCCTGAGCTTGAGTGTGACCCATCGAATTCTAAGGTCCAGATTCCTTTAGTTTCTTCAATGGTATCCATATCTAACTTCCCTTCTTGGATGAACCAATTATTAAGGCCACTATTGATGCATAAAAGTTGGTCACTTGGCTCATTGGAGGTTTCAACTGGGGAGCCAACGAGAGGCTCATTGTAGATGGTAAAGAACCCCCCTTCAGGATGAGGGATGGTTGCTTTGGAATGCTGTTCATGAATACTTCCATTCAAATTTTCTATGAGATCTTTGTGAAGAATAATCCCCAAATTATTTATAGCATTGGTGATGACTACATTTATCAAGAAAAGAGCACTGGGGCATGAGTTAAAGGCCACCTAGAGGTTGTTAATGATCCCTCTTGCAAATTCACCTTCGGTATTTTTTTGTGAGAGGGTTAGACCTAATTGACACATAAATTCCTCTTTCATCATGTTGGTTGTGGCACTTGGGTTCAGGAGACAGTTGTGGAGGAGAGAGTCTTTGACTTGGAGAGTAACATAGAAAGGTGTGAGCTCACGAACTTTGGAAACAGGGTGTCCCACTTGGTGGATAAAAAGAGAGAAGTCTTTCGAAGGATACTGCTCAACGTTTTTAGGTAGGACAATTTCAACTTCATCATCAGGATGGGTCCTTTTCAAAGGGGGTTCTTGGGAAGGGATAACACTTTCATGTGAAAGGCTCCATTTTCTCTTGGTGGGGGCAAGTTCGACCTGGAGGATCCTTGGAGGTTCAGGTTGCATAACAATATCATTTCCTAGATCCCATAGTTCACAATTTTGTGAAAGATGCCTCTGATGAATGCAATCTTCAAACTCAAGGTTCCTTTCAATCTAAAAGGCCAGGTCTTGTGCTTCCTCTAAAGTTGCTGGTGAGCGGTCTTTGACGTTGAATTGTAAGGTTCCTTCGAAGGAGGACAATAAATGATCGACGATGGCTTGCTCTGAGGCCACTTTTGATAGGACCCTTTTGAGGAGAAGGTTGAACCTATCACTGAAATCTTTGACATTTTCACAGGACCCTTTGCAAATGCTAAGGTATTGGGAAAAGGAGTCCTGTGAAAGCTCACTATCACACCACCTTATTTTAAAGGCCTTTTGTAGTTATTCAGGGTTTTTCATGCTTCCTTTAGAGAAACCATGGATCCAAACTTTAGCATCCCCTACAAGGACGCTTGAAAAAAGCCTCATGAAGACATCAGGGTGTTCTTGACCAACCAAATGAAAATCAAAACTATCACATAACTGGGTCCAATGTGAGTTTCTAGGGATACCTTTTCCTGAGAAAAGTGGTAGCCAAGAATTTACATCCTTGGGTAAGTCATGCAGCCCTCCTTGGGTGTTACTAAAGTCGAAACAGTTGAAACTCTATGAGTAAGACCATTTGTGAGGATCAAGATTAACTGGGGGTGTAGAGCTTGTTAGGGTGACAGTGGCCACAGTGGAGGGAATTGATTATTGTCACCCACTATGGGTCATCATTGGTGGATTTTCTAGATAGTTTACTTGAAACTATCAAAGAAAAGGGGAAAAAACACTCTAGTGGAGTCGCCAGGTAAGCTTGAAAGAAGGGGTCTCTGAGGCAAGGCTTATTGAAAAAGGTTTGTCATTTGAGGAAAATTGACTTAGTGTTCCCCGACAACGGTGCCAAAATGTTATCGCGTAGTTTGTAGTTGGGTCAGAAGGATAAAGGATAGAGGCCAAACTGGCGTAACAGGAACCTTCCCCACCCAATGTCACCACAATGGGGAGGTTCTTTATATTCAGGGAGGTTAGCTTAGGGGAGACGTCCTCGATAACCTAGGGTTTTGAAGAGGCAAAGATATAAATCTTAAAGTAGAAGTCCCTCCTCACAGGTTACCACCTTGTTCAAATAGTCCGGCTAAACAACCAATAATGAAGTGTAGCCCCAAATGAAAAGACCTGCCCGGAACAAGACAATAGCAATACAATATATATGCAGGCTATAACTCAATGGGTTAGTACTTCATGTAACTATATAACATTAATATGTAAGTAATGTAAAACAACAGATATCAATGAGGTGAATGTTTATCAATATAACAGTGGAAAAGCATCAATTCATCAATAACTATTGAGATGATGTAGCGAACAATGTATTTAATCAATCCTTTAGTCAATAAATGCTCTTAACCATCATCTAATTTCTTATCAACAAAATTTGTTGCGTCAATATAGAATAACCAAGTATGACGTCATCCTAGTTAGGGTTAGCTAGTTAGTTAGGGTTTCAAATTTAAAAGTTTTGAGAGGTTGTTTAAGCACTATCACTTCAACATTGCGGATCTAAGATCAGTACCTAGGTGTAGATGGAGTCAATTAAGGAGAGGACGCAAAGTTGAAGGGACAAAAGGCTAAGGACAAGAGGGAAGAGTTCTAAGGTGTTGCAATGGCAGGGCCCTAGAATCAAAACCCTAGGGGAAAGAGGCTCACTCCGGTGTTGCTTAAGTAAGGCCTCGTGCTATTTCCTCCTTCCTTAGGTAAATCTTGGCAAAATGGCTAGCATAAAAGATAAGTTAAAACAAGAGGATGAGGTGAGGGAGAGTGTTGCAATGGCAAGGATCTATCACCAAACCCTAGAAGATGGATGGCCCTAGGTGTAGATAACCTAGGCCTGGGACGTCACCTCCTTCTTAACCTTAAAAAATCACAACTAGCACAAGGGAAAAAGTGAAAAGAGTGTAGCAAAGGCTAGGCTCTTCCTTCCTTCTTCAATGGCTAAATATTTCTCTAAAAGGGGACATGAAACAAGGACCTACTTGTGTGCTTGTCACCTAGGGTTTTAAATCAACAAATTTTATATGTAAATGCAAGAATATAAGCCTACAACCATTCAATTAAGAAGTTTTGAAGAAAATACACTTACATATCATGAAGAAATAGAAATGCAAACCCTAGTTGTAAACCTTCCTTCAAGAGAAATGAAAAATATGCCAAGAAAATCCTTCCATCAACAAGTGCGCCTCACTTTAAAAGACCAAATACCCAATAAGGGCACATAAATCAGACCTCACAAAAGAGTGAGTTGTGTTGTTATGTCAAAATGAGGGGAAAACTCCTCAATATATAGTGTATCATGACCTCTAATTAAAATTAGGTCAATAAAAATAGCCGAGAAGGATACAAACCAAAATCATACTGTTTTTACATTAAATTACTAAATCAAAACCCTAAATGAGCATAAGAAATACATCAAGCCCTACCGAGGGAGACGTTAGCCCTTTTTAGGGAAAAATCCAACACAAATGACAAAACGTTGGCCCTCTTTGGGCCTCCAAACCCTGCCACACGTGCCAGCTGCCTTGTCAGACTGCCACACTCTGATGATGATATCAATGGCTCCTAGTTGACATCCTAGGCCATCAAAGGGAGACATTCCACCTGAAGTAGGTCAACACCCCTAGGCTGGGCTCAGCCAAAGTGTCCTAGATGGAACGTCCTTCTTCTTCTCAAGTGAAAAATCTCAATCAAGAACTATCCTGTCTCTGCCCCTAATGGGGTCCCAACAACCATCGGATGGGCTCTTCAGCCCCATGGAGGTCCAAACTAATCATCTTCCCATGTGTACCGATCCAACTGGTACCTGTCCGTCGGGCATGGTCCTGCACATCAAAAATTTCGCCCTCCATGGGTTCATTAGTCACAGGGATCATATCAATGTTAATCATGTTTCATCATTAAGGTTATCAAACATATGCATAAAAACCTTGATATATCATTCAATAGCTCAAAGATATTACAAGGACCTACAATACAAAGCCGAAGAAAAATACAAAATACCCTATTGGGATAATATCCATAAGGAAAGGAAAGTCTCCAAGGGATATCATCCAAGCCATGCAAAACGAGTTGATGTGGTCAAAGGATGTCCAGACATACGGGTAGAGTGAGAGATAGGGATGCATGATATTACCTGTGGGTGCCTTTATAGAAGGCGAGCTATACCCGTCATGGATGCAATTCTTTCCAAGCCCTTTATTGCCTTTATTCTTTTCTTTTCTTTATTTGCTTTTTTCTTCTTTATTTTCAAGGACTAACTAGAGGACACTACCTTGGCATGGTGACCAGAGCTGACAATGTTACCCACAAGCACTTTCACAGAGATGATAAGGTTGGCTCGTGATAAGACCACCTTTCCCTTGGCCATTCAACCAAAGGTCACTGCCCTGGCATGGTAACCAGATAGTGGCAATGTCATACTGTTAGGCACCCATGAACATAATATGTTGGCTCATGATGAGACCCCCTATCCTCTTGGCTAGGTATTGTTTTGTTATTTTTCTTAGGGTCCCTCTTGTTTCTTGCTGAGAGGCTTTTTATTGCCTTCTCGGGGATCCCTGGGCGAAGCATCTCTAGGTTTCATTTTTATGGATTTTATCTTTTACCAACTGCTTTTACCTTCTGTGCCTTTAGCCCCTTCTTCCCACAAGATAGGGTGCAACCCCACAAGAAGATCATCCTAATGCTTGGACTAGGGGAATGGGACAGATGAGTGGGAGATAAGATGTAAAAGTGATGATATGATGGGAGCAGACAATGGCTCTTCGGAAATCCCCCCGGTGGCAAACCAAAAACTATGGGTACAGGCTTGCTAGGACACCCTGTCAATCCCCCCAACCATGGTCAAGTGGGTTAATGTATGATCCAAGTAGTTTTCAGAAATAAAAGGAGTAAGATGCATATATCTAAAGGTTACAATGATAAAAAATGACACATACCATGATACCTAGACCAATCACCTCAGGGAGAAAGAGTCTTTTTCGATACGAGACTAGGCCGATGGTGATGGATGCTATTGCTGCTGACAAGACAAGTCTGATGAAAGAAAAGAAAGATGGGCCCTCCAGGGCCATGCTCAGGTCAATCCTACTCTTGGTACTCCATGTCTAGGACCTGTGGGCCTCGAGACATGATCTCCTAGTTATCCCTAGAAATCGGGGATAACAGGTACCTATGGTTTCCTTTACAACCCCAACACTCCATAGGTGGCGGTCTGGGAATTTGTTCATCGAATTCAGCCTTCCTGGGCTCCCTAAAGGATGGCTGTCCCTGAGAACTATTTCTAAAAAAGGGAGGCTTGTTTCCCTTCAGCCTCTTCTCTTTCCTGAACTTCTTCTGATCATCCCAAGCCTTCCGAAAAGTAGGCCTTTCTCTTTGTTGTTCATACAAGAATTTTTCCCTTCTTATTGTTTCTTCCATAGTCTTGGGATCATCATACTGGATTTTGTAACTAATGGAAGGTGGAAGTCCACTTAGATATCTCTGAATCTTGATAGCCTCATCTTTGATGAACGGAACATACTTCAGTAGTTCCAAAAACCTTCATTCGTATTCATAGATGGTCATGCTGCCCAGCTTGAGTTCGAAGAACTCCTTCATCTTTCTGTCATAATATCGTTTGGTCAGGTATTTCTTCTCGAAATACCTCTTGAACTTTTTCCAAGTGATATCTTTCTCCCTAATGTGCTGCACCTGCACAAACTGATCCCACCACGTGGATGTTTTTCCTTTCAATTGATACATCGCAATTCTTCCTTCTGCATGAGGGGAATAATTCTACAGTTGGAAATATTTCCTCATGCCAAGAAACCATGTTTCAACATATTCCTCCTTCTTATGTTCTCCATCAAATGTAGGAGGCTTAATCTTATTCATCTCCCCTTTCGATTCATCCATCCCAGATCTCTTGTGATTTTTCGTAGGAGATGGGTTTGAAATACTGTGTTCTTCCTTACCAGAATGCTTTGGGGAGCGACGATGATGTCTGCTACCACTCCTTGATCTTCTTCTCCTCTCAGGGTTCCTGACACTTCTTGATCTTCTTTTCCTCTTAGGGGTTCTGCGACTCTTTGTCTTACTTGAGCCACTCCCCTTCTCCAATTTCCTTTCTATTCATTCCAGGCTCTTCAACATCTTTAAGTTGAATTCACCCTACTGATCCCTGACCCTCATGAGCTTTCAACTATCAGCTCGATGAGCCTGGGCATCTTTCTACAATCTTTCAATGAGTTTCATCATATGTCCTTCCTTATACATCTCTTTTCCATGCCCATTAAAGTTTGATCCTTCGATTCCCAAGTTGACATCCCTTCCTACCCTTTCGTCCTCTATTTTAGAGGTAGTTTGTACCTCTTCCATTTGTATACTCGGCTATCCTGACACCCGTTGAACTCTTCATGCAAAATGTGCAGTCAACCAGAGTTTGTTAGGCCTTATACTTTAATAAAATTACAATATTCATAAACCAACATGAGTGAGAAAACGTTTTGACTTCACAAAGTTTTTTGAGCTCTGACGGCTCTGCAAATTTTGGGACTTTAGGACTTTGGGTTTCCGATTTTTGGTCCATGAGGCTTTAATACTCGCTTTCGGGACTTTTGGCTTTGGGGTCTTGGTCCATGAGACTCTCAAACCCTTGTCACTCCAACTCCCGAATTATGAAATTCTGATTTACTTTACTCTCCGGGCCCACAGTATAGCTGTCGCCCTTAATCACGGTGGCACATGGCACGTTCAAGAAGGTTCATGTCACCTTCGACGATGTTATCGGGTCCCACCATTCTCACTTGTCTTCAGAACTCACTGGCACGTGGTGCACACCCATGTGTCTATGTCCATTCCAAGGCAATCCAACGGTTAGACTTCTCTCCGATCTCCAATGCAGATCTTTTTGACATTTCGAGGTTTCGGCATTGGGAGTTCATGCATCCCCACATATCGAAATTCTCGGTCTATTCTTCCACTTGATCCGATGGTCACTTACAATCTATAGTGTAGATCGTTTCAGAATTTCACGTATCATGATTTCCACATTCCCGTGCAACTCCAAAGGGTTTTTAAAAACTGCGCATGTTTTCCAGGTCTGATGGTCACGACGGTTTGCCTTCCATCTCGAATAGATCCTAAGGCTCCAACACTTCTGGTGTGGAGTCCTCTCTCCCTGTGGCTAGATGCCACCCCGATTGTGGTTTCATAACACCGCTACACCTTCTGATCTTGGTAACACGGTCAAGTAACTCCTTGACACTCAAGAGCATTCAAAGGTCTGAAATTGGTCCTCCATACACAATTTCTTTTCAAATCCTCGGTCCAAATACCACTCAACTGGCCCATCTAGGCTCAGTGTTGAAACCTTGCTTCTGATACCAAACTGTAACGCCCCCATTCCAGGCCGGGCAGGTGCTACTTCACGGAATAACAATCTCATACTTAATTCTATATATAAGACATGCATTTAAGCAAATGAAACACATTTAAACTCAGAGTAACCATAAGAATTACTGCTATTATAAATAATCAATGTCTTTAACATTAATTCGTATGCACAATAGAATACATGATAAATATAAATACACAGACATGCAAAAAAGTAATTAGAACATCATCTGATACCTATCTTTGAAATGGTGGTAATTCCACCAACCAGGTGCAGGCCTTCCACGAACCTCCCAGCCTTAGACCACAGTTCTCATCAAGCTCAGTAGTGGGTCACCCCCGAGATGGGACTAAGCTCCACCCCCAAGGCAAGGAATCCTAGGCTAGGCTGAGGTTACAGGGAAAACACACAGTCACAAGGAAGGATTTTTCTCCCAGGAACCACTCATACTCACTGCCACAGACTCTCCTTCCCCACATGCTTGTTCCACCCCAGGAGTATACACCTTCTCTATCACCTAGACAGTTCTTCAGCTGCTAACCTCCCTTGCCTTGGGTTTCAGCAATAGACTAGACAGCAAGTCTCTGAGCTCTATGGCAGCTACAGGGTTCCTTCCAGGAGTTCTCTCCTTCCTCTGCGCACTCTCTCACTTAGAGAGAGTCTCTCACAGGCCAAGCAACCCGTTCTTCCAACTTCAATCACCTCTCTCACCTGGAGAGAGTGTTGTACAAACTATCCAACAAGCCACACACAGTCCATCACTTCGTGACCACAACAGCCAACAGGGAAAACAGACAGGGGATTTCCAAACAGGATCAACAATGAGAGGATGGTATCACAGTTATGGCTTTGGGACAGAGACTCGACACACAGGCTTGATCTTCTCAGTCAGAGGATGCCTCATCTTTTCCAGAAATCAACACAGGCTATCCCCAAAATCAACACATAGACTTCACCCCCCCCGATTTTAGAATGGAACGATGTCTCTTGGAGGGGTTGAACGAGACGTATGGTTCAAAATATGCACGGGGCTCTTCCAGAGGTCGGACGGGTTCACGCCCAGAAAGTCGAGGGTCGAATGGTGGAGGAACCCCCAACACGGTTGGTCTCAGATGCTTTATTTGCATGCACTTGGGTTGACACTTGTCACCCATGCAACTACGTGCGTTCCATCCATTTGGAAGTTACTTGTCCTTCCAAAAGAACTTAGGATAAAGAATATTATTCACATTCTTTTTGGAATAATATGAAAATATTATTCCTAAGGCTTAAGCCCTTAGGCTTAGCCCCTAGGCTCAAAACTTAGCCCTTTTTCCCACCTTCCAACCTCTAATCCCTTGCCCACTCTTTGGAATCTTAGTCCCCCATCACTCATTCATCATGGTCCGTCTACACGGGGCAATGCTTATATTTTTATTAATAATGTGCATAGATACATGTACAAAATCAGGCTCTTGGCCTTCAACACTTAGGCTCTCTGGCCTAATAATCACATAAGCCCACCAACTTATATTAACTTGGCTCACCAACCTATAAAAAATATAATTACAATTCATTTCATAAACATGATTTACAATGGGGCTCGACCTTGGGGACATTACAATCCCCCTCCCCTTATTTCTGCACTGTCCTTAGTGCAACTTTACACTATCTTTGCAAGATTTTCAAAATTTTCAAAAAGATGCGGGTACTCTTCCCGTATAACATCTTCATGCTCCCATGTTGCATCCTCAGGACCATACCAGGTCCAATGGACCTTTACAAGCCCTATAGCTCAATTCCGAAGCTGTTTGTTTTTCCTGTCCAATATGCGCACATGATGCACTTGCAGGACACCTTCTAGTTCCACTTGAACCACATTCCAATCAATAACATGATTAGCATCGGGTATATTTTTCTTAAGCAATGAAACATGAAACACATTATGTACAGTCATAGATGCAGGTAATGCAAGCTTATATGCAACTAGCCCAATCCTTTCTAGGATTTCAAATGGCCCACAAAATCTTGCTACCAACTTGGCGCAACTTCCCAGCTTCAGGGAACTCCTGTTAGTTTTCACTTTTAAGAAAACATGATCACCCACTTTGAATTCTCGGTGCATTCTGTTCTTATCAGCATAACTTTTCTGCCTGTCTTGGGTAATTTTTAAATTCTGTTTAATTTTTATCATTTGGTCCTCTATCTCCTAGAGCAACTCTGGCCCAGCTACTACTCTGTCAGTTGGATTATCCCAGCTCACTGGAGTGTTGCACTTTCTTCCATAAAGTTCTTCAAATGGGATCATCTTCAATGATGCATGATACCCATTATTGTAGGCGAATTCTACCAAATGCAGGTAGTCTTCCCATCTTGATGGTTTGTCCATCACATACATTCTCAGGGTGTCTTCTATTACTCTGTTCACCCTCTCTGTCTGTCCATCAGACTCGGGATGATATGCTGTACTAAAATTCAAAATCATTCTTAATCCTTTGAATAGTCCTTTCCAGAAATTCGAGGTGAATTTCGGGTCCCTATCAGAAACAATCATTTTAGGAATTGAGTGCAAGTGTGCCAATTCTTTTAAGAAGATGTCAGCAACATTTTCTTCCTTGTCAGTATTTTTCAATGGAATAAAATGGGTAGCTTTTATAAGCTTCTCCACCACAACCATGATCAAATCATGTTGCTTGCTTGTTCTAGGCAATCCTGTAATAAAATCCATGGTCACCACTTCCCACTTCCACTTAGGAATGGGCAAAGGCTGCAACAACCCTGCTGGGTGCCTATGCTCAGCCTTAACTTTCTGGCACTCCATACATCTAGCGATGTATTCAACAATCTCTCTCTTCATACCTAGCCAAAATTAATGGATTTTGACTACTGCCACAGTCTTCTGATATCCAGGGTGTCCATCATATGTCACGTTATGCATTTATTTTAGAATCACAAGTTTCAATTCCTGGACATTGGGTATATACACTCTATCTTTATACAAGAGTAATCCATCAGCTTCCAACATGTAACTTCCCTTTTTCTGTGGTCTCTCACGTTGTTGTAGCTTTGCTACTAAGTCTCTGTACTGCAAATTAGCATTTGTGTCTTCCAAAATTCTACCCTTGATATCGTTCTTGTACATGCAAATGGCTGTAGCATGTAATTCATGCACTTTTCTGCTGAGTGCATTAGCCATCTTGTTTTCCTTTCCCTTGATATTCTTGATATCAAAGTCATATTCGCACAGAAACTTCAGCCACCTACTTTGTCTAGAATTTAAAATCAACTGATCATACAAATATTTTAGACCGTTGTGGTTTGTTCTCAATTCAAATCTCCTTCCCATGAGGTAATGTCTCCATTTCCTCAAAGTGTGAATGATTGCTGCCAACTTCAAATCATGAGTGGCATAATTCTTTTCATGCTCTTTCAACTTCCTGGACTCATAACAGATTACAAATCCATTCTGGCTAAGAAATCCTCCCAACCCTTCCTTACACGCATCTGTGCACACCACGAAATACATATTTGGATCTGGAATCCTCAAGATTGGAGCATTGGTTAACAACTGCTTCAATCACTGGAAACTCTTCTCACACTCTTCAGTCCACTGAAACTTTTTCTCCTTCATTTGCAAGGAAGTGATAGGGTGAGCTATCTTTGAGAACCCTGCGATAAAGCTTCTGTAATAGCTTGCTAGACCCATAAAGGATCTAAATTCCACCACATTCCTTGGTGCTGACCATTCTCTGATGGCCTCAACTTTCTCAATATCCATGGTGATCTATTCTTTTGAAATAATGTGCCCCAAGTAATGGATCTGCCTTTGGTAAAATGAGCATTTCCTCAATTTGGCATACAGTTGGTGTCCTCTCAACACTTGTAGCACCAATCTCAGGTATTTTTCATGCTCGTCCTCTGACTTGGAATACACCAAGATGTCATCCAGGAAGACTGTGAAAAACTTGTCTAAATAGTCCCTGAATACACCATTCATTAAGCACACAAAAACATCAGGTGTGTTTAACAGTCGAAATGACACCACTGTGAACTCGTAATGATCGTACCTTGTTCAAAAGGTGGTCTTTCTGATGTCCTAATCCTTTATTCTTACCTGGTGATATCCTGATCTGATATCTATCTTCAAAAATATTTTTACAACCTTCAACTGATCGAAAAGATTATCGATCCTTGGCAGAGCATACTTGTTCTTGATAGTTACCTTGTTCAACTGTCGGAAGTCAATGCACAGCCTCAACATCCCATCCTTCTTCTTCACGAACAGGACTGGGGCACCCAAAGGTGACACGCTAGGGAAAATGTACCCCTTCTTTAGAAGCTCTTCAAGATGCAATTACAACTCTTTCAGTTCTTACGTACTGTTGGCAGCCATATTAATCCCTATATTTTTTTACAAGCTGCCCACACAAGGTTTTTTAAACCCTCATTAATCGTCGAAACTGTTTAAAGGATATCGTTATTCTTCGCTTTTGCATACCTTCTTTTCATTTTCGTTTTCACGACTACAAGCGTGGAAACCCACAGTTGGAATTCATGTTGATTACATCAAAACGATCATTTGGTTTCTCATGAACCTACTTGTTTATATGGTTATAACTCCTTGACCTCAAACACACCACTGGTCACATATTTATCAAAACACCAAACATTTATGCATTTGATTATTGTTAATATGCTATTGATTTACAAAATCTTCGACATAATGGTTTGATTGACACGTTGATTTGTGGGTCAAATCGTGGTTTTGCAATGGTTCATTTGACATTTTGATTAAAATTCTTTTGGATATGCACTGTTATGATTCAAATGTACCATTAAACAAAGGCGCCATTCTAAGTACACCCCGATATGATGTTCTTGCATGGCCTCTATCCTCGCACGCATAGCATTAACGCTCTGCCCTTGCATTTCGAGCTGCCTGTGCATTGTGTTGGGGAAGCTTCGGGATAATGGTTCTGTTTCTATCCTATCAAACCCTATCGCCGACTACCCTATTGATTTTGTGCTATTAGCTATGGCTCCTACAGTGAGAATCAAACCCAATGGCATCCAAAATTTGTTGTTGTTTGATAATTCCTGAGAGGACCTAGAGAGGAATGGTTGGCGGGTCTTTGTTGAGAAGTTCAAGGGTTTTAACCTGGCAGTTTCCCAACAATTCGCACTAACGTTCGATGGCTACAGAGCCAAAATTGGGGATGTCCAATTCGAATTGACTAAAGATTTCATTAGCTTAGCCACTGGTCTGCTAGCCGTGGGACAAAAATGGTTCAAAAATTCAAAGGACGACGAAGTACCCTGGTCACTATTGTTTATCTCAAGGAGGATTAATAGCTGTGACAAAGGTATGCTTGTTACAGCTCTAAAACCTAGATGGCACGATTTGTTGGCTATTATCAAGCAATTCGTTATATGTGAGGGTAGATATGGTTTAGTTTTCTTATACCACTTACGGTTACTCATGAGTTTCATCAATTTTCCCTTAAACATGCCATATTTTCTCCTTCGGAGTTTATTCAAAATGGCTAAGCGTTTCAAAAGGGAGAAAGACGACTCCACCCTCTTCCACCACTGTTTAATTATAATTATTATGGTTCATCAGTTGAAGTCGAATGGTGATTGTTGGGATGCTTTCTTATTGAGGAATGGTTTTTCCAGTCCTGAAATAGGACAATTGACAAATCCGTTGTTACAGAAACCCTTGTCGGGCCTCTCATTCCCCCTCCTTCGCTCTTGCCCTCTGTTGAACCCTCGACCTACCCAAACTCTACCCAACCCGACACCATTCTTGATTCATGTCCAAAGGATGGTGGTAAGCCTGTTAAAAAGTATGGAAGGAAAAAGGGTAAAGGTAACAGTGATATCAATTACAAGGGTAAAAAGGCTACGTGCTGGGTATCAAGGTGTGCTTGTAACAAACCTAAAGAAAACACAGACCAAAACCAATTCTGTTAAGTGAAGATTCTGATTCCAAAATTGAATGGTTTCTAACTGAAGAGTATCCATACTCACACAGACTTTTCTCAGTTAAGACCTATGACTATGTGACGAACCTTCCACCGTGTCTTAGAGACGACCCCAACTTCCCTGGGATCAAACTAGAAAGAGAAACTACTGGTCAATTAAGAAGTTCCTCACCTGTGAATACACAACCTGTTCAACAACAGTGCAATGAATGTCAGTCGTGGCTTGACCGGTATTACAGAGACATCCCTTTGCTCCAATATCAGATCAATTCCTTGGAGGACCGATTGAATGTGCTAACTAAGGAAAACAACAGATTGCAAGCTAATGATAAAAGACAGAAGACCACAGGCTCTGTTGTCTTTAAAAATGTGGAGGCGGCCACTCCCATTGTCAATTCAAAAATAGCTTGATTAAAATCCCTGAATCCGAGGTATGGTGTTTTAAAAGTGGTTTTAGTTTGATTTTTGTTTTTGTTTTGAATTAGCATACAAGATTTGTTTGCTCAAATTGCATCTATTTCTGTTTTAATTGAATTAATAAAACATGATTCTGTTATAATAATAACTAGCTACAGAATCGTGAGATTCTGTAGCTAGTTACTAAAATTTGAATTTTTTGATTTTATAATTAAAATGCAACCTGAAATCATGTATTCTTGTGCATTTTCAGGTGCATACGAATTCTAAAGGAAATTGGATCGATAGTGGCATCTTTGAACATGTTATTTCTTTACATGGTTTTAGATTAGGCTGTTATTTTAGATAGAAATGGGAATTTGGGAGATTGTATTCCCCATAATTTTTGGAACAAATTTGATAATTTCCACAGGAATGTTTTCATCCTGTGGCCTTTATAGATATATGATTTTTTAAACTAAGAACAATCGCTGCCTGGGAGCAAAAACTATGGATTGGTGATTAACAGACTTGAATGAAAGTGGATATTTTCACAGCTTTAGCTTCAATATATCATATTTTTGTTCAAGTTTTGCTCATTTCGATTTGTAACCAAATTTTGACTACTTTAGATATCATAATTTGTTACAGGTTGATGTGATGGGATTTAAATAGTGTCCATATTTTATGTCTCTCATTTTATATACAACAATTAATCTGTTCACATGTGATGATTAGAAGGTTGATCTTCTTTATTCAATGAACAATTATATGCAAATTCTCATACTTAGATTTATCTCAATATGATCGTTTGTCAAATTATAAATTGTTGTTGCGACATATCTTACTTGTTCTGTCATTAGCATTCAAAGTGTTATTGTTTCGCGTTTACGAGAAGCATTGGTAAAATCTGATGCGGGTTGGCCTCATCAAACAACAAACGTAGATGCTACGCACATGACACATATGGATATGCGATTACAGGTTAGTTTTCTAGTAGAATCTTATTAGTTTAATTAATATAAGAATTTTATGTAATTTAGATACACAGTACAAATTGTTATTTTTATTTCACAACTATTTAGCTGTTATTTCCTTTCTAGTTTATAAAAGTTATAAAAAAATCAAAAAATACTGAACAATAGCTTTGTTGTCAATTCATATATGATTTTTGCAGATTTCGATCAAAATTTGCATTTTGTGAATACTGTACATACAATAGAGATTTAATCATATCGATACGTTGTATATTAAAATAGTAGAACTATTGTTTTATTAGTTAGTAAACTGTGAATATATTTTAGACTGTATATAGCTTCCAGTAGTTGTTTTCTTGTTTTTATTTAGTTAGTTTCTTTAGTTTTGTCTTTTCACTTTTGTAGGACTTAGATCAGCCAATGGAGCTGCTAAACCCGTCGTAGTGGATTAAACCAAACAAATTGGGTTATTTAGACAACCCCAGACCGGATTCACTCCTCCAGTTGGCGAGCGGTCAATTTCGCCCGTCAACAAATGGCGCTAGAAGGAGGGCCTGGAAATTATTAATGGCACGAGGCGGTCGTAAGACTCCTCCACCACTTACCCGCTCACCTATAGTGACAAGAATTCATTCAAACGACAACATTGTCCCTCAAACAACAATGACATCAAATGACGATCTACGGATCACAGTTGAAACAGTAACTCCAAATCCTATAGGTGGTGACGTACAAGAGATTGTTCGTCAATCTCTCATAATAACACATAGTGCCTTCGCCCATTTAAGACAACCAAACTGACCTTTGGACCAACCATTAGATTTATATGATATCAGAGAACAACTTGGAGGCACTAACCTCACTTTAAACCCTATAGATCCAATCCTCACTCTTGTAGTAGGAGGATCTGGTATACCACCCTCACCACCTCCTTCATCCCCTTCTTCTTCTGGAGAAGAATCTTCTGACCAAGGCAGTTCCTCATCCCAACCTTCGACATCACCCACACCAATGGCCAACTAGAACAATCCCACCTAACCCTGGCTCGACCAAGATGTAGTGGTCGTGCCCAAGCCTCAGCATCCCTTACCCAAACACCCAGAGAAGTGGCTCCCTAAATTTGACCCGGACTCTAAATAGATCGCCGAAGATCACATCAAAAAGTTTATGTTAGCCATTAGACTCCATAATTTCGAACACGAAAACGTAGTCTGTAGATTGTTTCCCTACACCTTCGAAGGCAATGCCTCTACCTGGTACTTTTCCCAACAACCCCATACCATCGTGTCATGGGAGAAGTTTGAATCCTGTTTTCTTGAGAAGTTTGGAGACAACAAGTCCCCAGAAGTTCTAGTCATGGAGCTTTCTAGTTTAAGAATGAACCCCAAAGAGATAATAAAAGACTTTAACCAAATATTCTTAACACTAAAGAACCGAATCCCTATGGATTCGATGCCTGCTGAGAATCTTATTATAGCATACTATACGAAAGCCTTACATCAAAATATAGCCATTTGGGTAAAGAGATCTAAGAAAGCCACATTGTTAGAAGCCTTCGAAGAGGCCAGTTAGATCGAGAAAGACATCCTCATCTTAAAATACACTACTAGCAACGAAATAGAGACTAGTTCATCTTCCAAAAAGAAAATCGAAATCCTCCCTAGACCTGCCCAAAACAAAATGCAATTGGAAAACTCTGATCTAGAAAACTTACAAAAAGTCGTTCAAAAACTGTCAAATCAAGTTATAGATTTGAAAAGGACAGCCGAAGAAGCTTCTTCGAGCAAAGGGCCTTACAAACCCCCGTTTAGGAAGCCTTTTCCCACCAACCGACCTAATTCAAATACCGAAGGCTTAAATCTAGAAAGCTTGCAATTCGTTATTCAAACGATTCTAGAAGCACAGGATAACTTGATGCCTCCTGAGATCCYTGAGGAAGTAGCTGAACAAGAGACAGTAGAAGAAGATGAATCCTCTYCGAACATTTTTGGACACTTCTCGRATAGCATTTTTCAAGCTAATTTCGAGACAGTACATCCTTACAATACTAGGAGTAAGACAACAAACAAGCCTTCTTCTGAAAACACGATGACTTTGCCCCCAAAAAAGTCTATAACAACTGAGACTAAACTGAATAATGCGAACCCAAGCTTAGATTATGATTTAGTTGAAGATCTAAAAAATTTAAGGGCTAACATTTCTATTTACGAATTATTAAAATTCCCGTTTCTGCTACAAAAAATGTTACAAAATATCGTAGAGAACAACAAAAACGACAATCCAAGTAGTAAAAAAGGTTTTCAGAACAACCCAAAAGTTCCTCAGAAGGCCTCTGCTAAGAATACTTCTGATCCTCACGAGAAAAGAGACCTTCCTATAAATAATGTAACAAATGTAAATAAATTAGTGTTAGAGGCTGCAGGTAAAAAACAACAAGCTTCCACCATTAGTACTTGCAGAAACATCCCTCCATTTTTGTTAACTTTTGAAATCTTTAATAGGAACATACACAATTGTATGGTAGATTCAAGAGAGTCATCCAATGTAATGCCATGGTCTGTGTGTCAAAAGATTAATGCTGAAGTTCAACCATCCACCTTAAAGATCATCCAACTTGATCGAACTAGTGTTAAAGTTATAGGCGAATTAAGGAATGTGCTTATAAGATTATCGTCTAACCCCAAAGTTCATCAAGTAATTGATATTATTGTTGTAGATATCCCATAAGTTTATGGTTTGTTTTTAAGCAGAGATTGGTCAGAACAGCGACATGGCTATTTCACGACAGATTGGTCTCACTTGTGGCTGCCTGAGAATGGAAAGCCCAACATAATCAAGGTAAATCGCGAACATTACCTAAAGTTCACAGTGACAGATTTAAATGATCCCAATGAACCATTTACACCTTCTGCTGATTCACCCGAAATACAAGGGATGGATACCTTTTTCGGCAATTTCATGGCCGAAACTTCTGCTATCACTAACCTGGAGCAGCAGTCTGAAATTGTGACATATATGTAGCTAGGAGCTTCCACTCAATGGTCACATGCACCCGAAAAAAATCAGATATGGTCTCTTTACTTTGACGGGTCAAAATCCAAGGAAGGAGCTGGTGCGGGCTGCGTGATTATTGATCTAGCAGGTAACAAAACCCTGATTGCATGCAGTTTAGAATTTGAATGTACAAACAACACAACAGAATATGAGGCTTTATTGCAAGGCCTCAGGAAAGCATTAGATATGAACGTTCAAAGTTTGATTGTCTTTGGCGATTCGAAAATCATGGTTAGACAGGTAAAAAATTCTATCCACTATTTATCACCGCATCTTAAAAGTTACAAATCTGAGGTATGGAATTTGATGAATAAGTTTTCTTATTTTAACAGAAATTCTATTCCTAGATTGAATAATTCGGAAGCCGATTTGTTGGATGATGTAGCTTCGAAACTCTTTCCTGTAGAAGGCTTGTCCCCGAATGCATTCTCTGTCGAACTGTTGTTCAGGCCATCCGTCCCTGACAACATCACGAATTGGAGAGTCTTCGACGACGATCAAAAAATTATTAGTTTCCTGCATATGGAAGAAACTTTCCAGGGTGCAGTGATCGACGAATGTACTCATGACGAGAATCTTCGTGACTTCATAGTAATACTAGATCCAAGATCTCCTGAATATTCATCGGACATGGTAAATTCTATCCCTAAATATGTAGTTAGATTAGAAAAATTTTATGATCTTCAAGACAAATTCAAAAAATCAGTTAACTATAAAACAAATAGTTCCTCTTTAACATATGAAAAAGTAAACTTGGGAACTAAAGACAATCCACATTGCATTAATTTAGGGGTGGGGTGTTTTGAACAAGAGAAAGCGGCGTTTATTAAATTGTTTAAGGAATTCAAAGATGTTTTTGCTTAGACGTACGATGACCTAAAAACCTTTGATCCTAACATCATACACCACGTCATTCCTATGAAACCCCAAACCTTACCATTTCAACAAAAGTTAAGAAAAATGCACCCAAAACTCGAACCGAATGTCAAAAAAGAATTAAATAAACTCCTGAACGCTAAGATAATCTTCCCAGTTAGGCACATGCAATGGGTCTCTTATATTTTCCCTGTCCGAAAGAAGAGTGGTGAAATTTGACTATGCGTCGATTTCCAAAATCTGAATCGAGCATCTGACAAAGACAACTACCCTATCCCTCCCATGGAATAGATCCTTCAACATGTATCTAATTCTGAAAGATTATCCTTATAGGATGGTTTTTCAGGGTATAACCAAGTCCTGATGTCCCCTCCAGACCAACTTAAAACTACCTTCCACACTCCATGGGGCACCTACGCTTATAGGAAAATGCCCTTTGGACTCATTAATGCTAGTGCCACTTTCCAGAGAGTGATGGATATCGTTTTCTGAGGCTTAATCAATCAATCTGTCATAGTTTACCTGGATGAAATTACTGTATTCTCGAAAAACAAAGCTGATCATCTAGCTCATTTAAGATCTGTTCTACAGCGATGTCGTAAGTACGACATTTCCTTGAGTCCTAAAAAATCTATCTTCGCAGTAGAACAAGGTAAGCTCTTAGGATTTATTGTATCAAGTGAAGGGATGATTATCGACCCTGAAAGGACTCAAGTCATCTCAAAACTCCCCCCTCCCTTGTCAAAAAAGTCTATGTAGTCTTTCTTAGGCCAAATAAACTTTGTTAGGAGATTCGTCCCCAGTTTTTCAGAAATGGTGAGACCTTTACAAAACTTAATAAAAAAGGACGTACAATATCATTGGGGACCCTTAGAAAACCAAGATTTTAATTCAATAAAAAAGGCCATAATAGACGCTCCTTCTCTGATGAGCCCCGACTTTTTGCAAGACTTCACTCTCTACACATTTGCTTCTAATTTCTCCTATGCTGCTGTCCTAACTCAAAAGAACGCTGAAAACAATGAAGTCTCAATTGCCTTTATGATATCATCTTTCAAAGGCATAGAACTTAATTACCCAGTAGTAGATCATCAAGCCTATGCTGTTTTTAAAGCAGTAAAGCACTTTCGATCTTATCTTTTGAAATCTAGGACGAAAATTATCGTCCCTTACCCAACCATCAGAAATTTGTTAGTACAGAAAGAACTAGGAAAAAAGAGAGCGAATTGGGTCGCCTCCTTGCAAGAGTATGACATAGAAATCACCCCAGCACAAATAGTGAGAGGTCAAGGGCTATGCAAGTTATTTGTTGACTCAGCAACAAGACAGTAAGAGGAAAATGATATGTCAAACCCAGGACATCACTACCAAAATTTAATCTGCTGTGCACAAAACCCTATTAGCCCCTAGTATGATGATATAAAATTCTGTCTTGAACATGGGTTAGCCCTCCATCACCTGGATCCCACTAAAAGAAGATCACTAAGATTGAAATCTGTCCCCTTTCAGTTGATTAATGGTATTCTGTTTTGTCAAATTTTTGATGGAGTACTAATGCACTGTCTTGAGAAAGATGAAGCAGAAAAGGTCTTATTAGAATTGCACGCAGGAGAAGCTGGTGGGCATTTTGGTGGAGATACCACTGCCCATAAAGTATTAAGAGTAGGTTATTATTGGCCTACACTTTTTAAAGATGCTCATGCCTTGTGTTGCAAGTGTGTTATTTGTCAAAAATCATCCAGACGGATTAAGAAACCAACCTTCCCTCTATAGCCTATTTCAATAGATTTCCCTTTTCAGCAGTGGGGTCTTGATATTATAGGCCCGATCAATCCGCCATCCTCACAGCAGCATAAGTTTATCATAACAACCATGGATTACTTCACTAGGTGGTCTGAAGCTGCCCCATTAAAAGCTGTAAATACCAGTCAGGTAATTTCCTTTTTGAATTCAAATATTATTACTTGTTTTGGTATCCCTGACTGTCTAGTATTCAATAACGCTTCCTATTTTTCGTCTCTTGAGATGAGTGATTTCTCTCTAGAAAAAGGAATTAAATTAAAATATTCTGCCAACTATTACCCTCAAGGTAACGGATTGGAAGAATCAACTAATAAAAATCTAATTAAAATCATCAAGAGAACGGTATCTGAAGACCATAAAAATAGGCATAATGCACTGTTAAACGCAATCTGGGCTGATAGAGTAACTCCAAAAACTGTTGTAGGTAACTCTCCCTTCTTTCTCGTCTATGGAAGAGAGGCAATTCTGCCACCACATATTCTTCTTCCCTCACTGCAGCTATCACATAAAATACAAGAAGAGGACTGCCCCCCTTTGGAGAATCGAATTAACGCATTATTAAAACTAGAGGAAGTGAGAGTTCGAGCAAAATGAAAGTTGGATCAGCATCAACTTGTGGTTAAAAGATGGTTTGATTCCAACTCTGCCTCTAACAGAAACTTTGAAGTAGGTGACCTTGTCTTGAAATGGGACAAACCACATGAGGGAAAGGAAGAGCATACAAAGTTTCAGAACTTATGGCTAGGACCGCTTTTAATTGCTGAGAAATTGGGTTCCAGCTCTTTCAGATTACAGAGTCTAGAGGGACAACCAACGACCTATCTGGTGAATGGCCAAGCTCTAAAAAGGTATTTCACTTGATAACAACCCTGTGTACACTGTGTAAATATTTTTTCCTTTGTTTTCTTTTCATTTTTCTTTGCTGTTTTGGTTTTGATTTTTCCCTTATGCTTACCTATTTTTATTTTTGAAATACACATACCTGTATCATGAACTGTTCGGACAAAGAGCACAAAAAAATTTCTCCTCTAAAATAACTGCTAAAGTTTGTTTAAACATCAATTATGATATGCTTCTGAATTTTACAACCATGTTGAATAAAGCTTGTTGTTTGTAAGGCGTTTCTTGATTTCAATCTGTAATTGAAGCTTTTCATGATCATCCATTTCTTCTTACATTGTCCCCGTCCCTTAAGAGAACAACTCAGAGATGTCTCCCTACCTTCAAAGGTCAGTTTATCAATAAACCAGCTCTAGATATTAATGGAGGACAGTTAAAAAAATTCTCTCAAGGTCTGTAATTTATTAAAATATGTCCAAAATATCACAATTTTCAGCGTCACCCCGCTCGATTAAATATCTTTAAAACTAAATAAATCATTAAAGAGCTGTGGGAAGTGCTTGTAAACTCGTCGGGATACTGAACAGGTCTGCTGGCAGTGGGTAAATGCATGCATGACACCAAGATAACTTCGCCGAGGTACTGAATAGGCCCACCGATAGCGAAGTAATGTCAGGTATATGAAAATTCTTAGATATGGAATCTTTTGACCTTAGATGTCCTTCGTTCTGATATGGAACTTCTTGGCAGGATACAGATATTGGAGTGGGTTAAATGGCATCCCTTTCGAGGCTATGGAGGCTTGCTGGCAGCAGTGGATTTGTCAACAGTATTGGAGATTTTAACCTTAATATCATGGCTCGCTTTTGTTAATATTGTCATCAGTTTTCATCTTTTAAAATAACAAGCAATCTGAAACTGGATTTTTTTATGATTGATGATGATGTTCAAACAATTTTCTGGTTGTTTTTGACTTGGATTTTTTCTCATTATCCTAATCTGGACTTGTTCGTTTGGCAGAGATAATTGCTTCTACTAGTGTGTCTCCATTGTTGGCAGGCATATTAATCTCTATCTTTTTTTACAAGTTGCCTACACAAGGTTTTTTAAACCCTCATTAATCATCACAACTGTTTAAAGGATATCATTATTCTTCACTTTTGCATACCTGCTTTTTCTTTTTGTTTTCACGACTGCAAGCGTGAAAACCCATAGTTGGAATTCATGTTGATTACATCAAAATGATCATTTGGTTTCTCATGAACCTACTTGTTTATATGGTTATAACTCCTTGACCTCAAACACACCACTGGTCACATATTTATCAAAACACCAAACATTTATGCATTTGATTATTGTTAATATGCTATTGATTTACAAAATCTTCAACACAATGGTTTGATTGACACGTTGATTTGTGGGTCAAATCGTGGTTATGTAATGGTTCATTTGACATTTTGATTAAAATTCTTTTGGATATGCATTGTTATGATTTGAATGTACCATTAAACAAAGGCGTCGTTCCAAGTACACCCCGATATGATGTTCTTGCATGGCCTCTATCCTTGCACGCATAGCATTAACGCTCTGCCCTTGCATTTCGAGCTGCCTGTGCATTGTGTTGGGGAAGCTTTGGGATAATGGTTATGTTTCTATCCTATCAAAACCTATCGCCGACTACCCTGTTGATTTTTGCTATTAGCTATGGATCCTGTAGTGAGAATCGAACCCAATGGCATCCAAAATTTGTTGTTGTTTGATAATTCCCGAGAGGACCTAGAGACGAATGGTTGACAGGTCTTTGTTGAGAAGTTCGAGGGTTTTAACCTGGCAGTTTCCCAATAATTTCCACTAAAGTTCAATGGCTGTAGAGCCAAAATTGGGGACGTCCAGCTCGAATTGACTGAAGATTTCATTAGCTTAGCTACTAGTCTGCCAGCCGTGGGACAAAAATGGTTCAAAAATTCAAAGGTCGACGAAGTACCCTAGTCACTATTGTTTATCTCAAGGAGGATTAACAACTGCGACAAAGTTATGCCTGTTACAGCTCTAAAACCCAGATGGCATGATTTGTTGGCTATTATCAAGCAATTCATTACATGTGAGGGTAGATACAGTTTAGTTTTCTTATACCACTTACGATTACTCATGAGTTTCATCGATTTTTCCTTAAACATGCCATATTTTCTCCTTCGGAGTTTATACAAAATGGCTAAGTTCTTCAAAATGGAGAAATCTGACTCCAGCCTCTTCCACCACTGTTTAATTAAAATTATTATGGTTCATCAGTTGAAGTCGAATGGCGATTATTGGGACACTTTCTTATTGAGGAATGGTTTTGCCAGTCCTGAAATAGGACAAGTTGACAAATCCATTGTTAGAGAAACCCTTGTCGAGCCTATCATTCCCCCTCCTTCAGTCTTGCTCTCTGTTGAACCCTCGACCTACCCGAACTCTACCCAACCTGACACCATGCCTGATTCATGTCCAAAGGATGGTGGTAAGCCTGTTAAAAAGTATGCAAGGAAAAAGGGTAAAGGTAACAGTGATATCAATTACACGGGTAAAAAGGCCATGCGCTGGGTATCAAGGTGTGCTCGTAACAAACCTAAAGAAAACACACATCAAACACCAATTCTGTTAAGTGAAGATTTCGATTTCGAAATCGAATGGTTTCTAACCGAAGAGTATCCATACTCACACAGAATTTGCTCAGTTAAGCCCTATGACTATGTGACGAACCTTCCACCGTGTCTTAGAGATGACCCCAACTTACCTGGGATCAAACTCGACAGAGAAACTGCTAGTCAATTAAGAAGTTCCTCACCTATGAATACACAACCTGTTCAACCACAGTGCAACGAATGCCAGTCGTGGCTCGACCGGTATTACAGAGACGTCCCTTTGCTCCAATCTCAGATCAAGTCCTTGGAGGACTGAGTGAATGTGATAACTAAGGAAAACAAAATATTGCAAGCTAATGATAAAAGACAGAAGACCACAGGCTTTGTTGTCTTTAAAAATGTGGAGGCGGACACTACCATTGTCAATTAAAAAATAGCTTGATTAAAATCCCTAAATCCAAAGTATGGTGTTTTAAAAGTGGTTTTAGTTTGATTTTTGTTTTTGTTTTGAATTAGCATACAAGATTTGTTTGCTCAAATTGCATCTATTTCTGTTTTGATTGAATTAATAAAACACGATTCTGTTATAATAATAACTAGCTACAGAATCGTGAGATTCTGTAGCTAGTTACTAAAATTTGAATTTTTTGATTTTATAATTAAAATGCAACCTGAAATCATGTATTCTTGTGCATTTTCAGGTGCATATGAATTTTAAAGGAGATTGGATCGATAGTTGCATATTTGAACATGCTATTTCTTTACATGGTTTTAGATTGGGCTGTTAGTTTTAGATAGAAATGGGAATTTGGGAGATTGTATTCCCCATAATTTTTGGAACAAATTTGATAATTTCCATAAAAATGTTTTGATCCTGTGGCCTTTATAAATGTATGATTTTGTAAACTAAGAACGATCGCTTCCTGGGAGAAGAAACTATGGATTGGTGATTAACAGACTTGAATGAAAGTGGATATTTGCACAACTTTAGCTTCAATATATCATATTTTTGTTCAAGTTTTGCTCATTTCGATTTGTAACCAAATTTTGACTACTTTAGAAATCATAATTTGTTACAGGTTGATGTGATGGGATTTAAATAGTGTCCATATTTTATGTCTCTCATTATATATATAGCAATTAATCTATTCACATGTGATGATTAGAAGGTTGATCTTCTTTATTCAATGAACAATTATATGCAAATTATCATACTTAGATTAATCTCAATATGATCGTTTGTCAAATTATAAATTGTTGTTGCGACATATCTTACTTTTTCTGTCATTAGCATTCAAAGCATTACTGCTTCGTGTTTACGAGAAGCATTGGTAAAATCTGATGCGGGTTGGCCTCATCAGACGACAAACGTAGATGCTACGCACAGAACACATATGGATATGTGATTATAGCTTAGTTTGCTAGTAGCATCCTATTAGTTTAATTAATATAAGAATTTTCTGTAGTTTAGATACACAGTACAGATTGTTATTTTTAATTCGCAACTAGTTAGCTGTTATTTCATTTCTAGTTTATAAAAGTTATAAAAAATCAAAAAATACTGAACAGTAGCTTTGTTGTCAATTCATATATGATTTTCGCAGATTTTGATCAAAATTTGCATTTTGTGAATGTTGTACATACAATAGAGATTTAATCATATCGATACGCTGTATATTAAAATAGTAGAACTATTGTTTTATTAGTTAGTAAACTGTGAATATATTTTAGACTGTATATAGCTTCCAGTAGTTATTTTCTTGTTTTTATTTAGTTAGTTTATTTAGTTTTGTCTTTTCACATTCGTAGGACTTAGATCGGCCAACGGAGCTGCTAAACCCGTCGGAGTGGATTATACCAAATGGCTTGGGTTATTTAGACAACCCCGGACCAGATGCACTCCTCTAGTTGACGAGCGGTCAAGTTTGCCCGTCAACACGTACTCATTCTATAAGGAGCTTTCAAAATTGGATTTGTTCCAAGCATCAAATTTATAGAAAAATCGATGTCTCTCTTCATAGGTAGTTCAGGTACCTCCTGAAATATGTGCTTGAACTCTGTGAGTACCTCATGTCCCCAATATTTGAGACTTCATCTCTATATGCTTCCTCCACACGGGCTGCAAATAATTGACAACCTTTTCTGTAGCACTTCTTCAGTTGCATGGATGAGATTTCTCTAACAACCACAACTCTAGGAATTCCTTAGACTGTTTTCCGATTTCCCTCCTCATCTAGGCATGTCAAACTCTTGTTATGATAGTCCAGGAGGGCATGGTGTTGGTCCAACCAGTCCATTCCAATTAAATAGTCATAGAATCCTAAAGGCAGAATATTCAATTCATCCTTCGTGTTCAGTCCTTTCATGTCCAGAGGAGAGGACTTCACCAACTTAACAACTTTCCTCTTGGTTCCTATAGCCAACTGCACTAACCAAGACTTTTCATGTTTGCTTCTTGATAAATGCAAACTTTCCACAACCCTAGGGTCTACATAACTATGGCTAGCCCCCGAATCAATTAAAATAATAATTGGTTAGTTGTTAATCATACCTTCCACTTCAATCATATGCAATTGAAATTATTCTTGCTTATTGTTCAGGGCTGCGTATATCCTTGGCATCATGTTGCCCATGTCTTCTATGGTTTCAGCTTGCTGAACATTGTGGACGGTTCTCACTTTATCTTTTCTGTGGGGGCAGTCTTGGTACCTATGGTTTCCTTTACAGCCCCAACAATCCATAAGTTGTGGTCTGGGAATTTGTTCATCCACTTCATCCTTCCTGGGCTCTGTAAAGGATGGCTATCCCTGAGGACTATTTCTGAAAAAGGGAGGCTTGTTTCTCTTCAGCCTTTGCTCTTTCCTGAACTTCTTCTGATCATCCCAAGCCTTTCAAAAAGTAGGCCTTTCTCTTTGTTGTTCATACAAGCATTTTTCCCTTCCTATTGTTTCATCCATAGTCTTGGGATCATCATACTGGATTTTATCACTAATGGAAGGTGGCAATCCACTTAGATATCTTTGAATCTTGACAACCTCATCTTTGATGAACGGAACATACTTCAGTAGTTCCAAAAACCTTCATTCGTATTCATCGATGGTCATGCTGCCCAACTTGAGTTCGAAGAACTCCTTCATCTTTCTATCATAATATCTTTTGGTTAGGTATTTCTTCTTGAAATACCTCTTGAACTCCTTCCAAGTGATATATTTCTCCCTAATGTGTTGCACTTGCACAAACTGATCCCACCACATGGATGCTTTTCCTTTCAATTGATACATCGCAATTCTTCCTTCTGCATGAGCAGAATAATTCTACAGTTGGAAATATTTCCTCATGCCAAGCAACCATGTTTCAACATCTTCCTCCTTCTTATGTTCTCCATCAAATGTAGGAGGCTTAATCTTATTCATCTCCCCTTTCAATTCATCCATCCGAGATTTCATGTGATTTCTGGTAGGATATGGGCTTGAACTACTGTGTGCTTCCTTACCAGAATGCTTTGGGGAGTGACGATGATGTTTGCTACCACTCCTCGATCTTCTTCTCCTCTTAGGGGTCTTGACACTTCTTGATCTTCTTTTCCTCTCAGGGGTTCTGTGACTCTCTATCTTACTTGAGCCACTCCCCTTCTCCAATTTCCTTTCTATTCATTCCAGGCTCTTCAACATCTTTAAGTTGAATTCATGATGTTGATCCCTGACCCTCATGAGATTTCGGCTATTAGATTGGCGAGCCTATGCATATTTCTACAATATTTCAATGAGTTTCATCATATGTCCTTCCTTATCCATCTCTTTTCTGTGCCCGTTAGAGTTTGATCCTTCGATTCCCAAGTTGACACCCCTTCCTACCCTTTCATCCTCTGTTTCAGAGGCAATCTGTACCTCTTCCATTTGTATACTTGGCTGTCCTGACACCCTTTGAACTATAAACACACAACATGCAATCAAATGGAGTTTGTTAGGCCTTATCCTTTAACAAAATCACAATATTCATAAACCAACGTGAGTGAGAAAACATTTTGACTTCACAAAGTTTTCTGAGCTCTGACGGCTTTGCAAATTTTGGGACTTCAGGATTTTGGGTTTCGGGGTTTTGGTCCATGAGGCTTTCACACTCGCTTTCGGGATTTCTGGCTTCAAGGTCTCGGTCCACGAGACTCTCAACCCCTTATCACTCCAACTCCTGAATTCTGAAATTCTGATTTACTTTACTCTTTGGGCCCACAGTACCGCTGTCACCCTTAATCACGGTGGTGCATGGAATGTTCAGGAAGGTTCACGTCACCTTCGGTGACATCATCAGGTCCCACCATTGTCTCTTGTCTTCTTGACTCACTGGCACATGGTGCACACCCATGTGTCCACGTCCATTCCAAGCCAATCCAACAGTTAGACTTCTCTCCGTTCTACGACGCAGATCTTTTCGCCGTTTCGGGGTTTCGACATTGGGAGTTCATGCATCCCCAAATCTCAAACTTCCATTTGCCGAAATCCCAAAATTACGGTCTATTATTCCACTTGATCCGACGGTCAATTACGATCTACGGTGTAGATCATTTAGGAATTTCGCGTATCGCGATTTTTGCGTTCCTGTGCAACTCCAAAGGGTTTTTAAACCCTGCACACATTTTCCAAGTCTGACGGTCATGAGGGTTCACCTTCCCTCCTGAATAGATCCTAAGGCTCCATCACTTCTGGTCTGGAGTCCTCTCTCGTTGTGGCCAGATGCCACCCCGACTGTGGTTTCATAACACCGCTACACCTCCTGAGCTTGGTAATACATTCAAGTAACTCCTTGACACTCAGAAGCATTTAAAGGTTTGAAATTGGTCCTCCAGATACAATTTCTCTTCAAATCCTCGGTCCAAAGACCACTCAACTGTCCCATCTAGGCTCAACATCGAAACCTTGGCTCTAATACCAAAATGTAACGTCCCCATTCCGGGCCGGGTAGGCACTACTTTGCAGAATAACAATCTCATACTTAATTCTATATATAAGACATGCATTTAAGAAAATGAAACACATTTAAACTCAGAGTAACCACAAGAATTGCTGCTATTATAAATAATCAATGACTTTAACATTACTTCATATGCATAACAGAATACATGATAAAGATAAATACACAGACATGCAAAAAAGTAATTAAAACATCATCTGGTACTTATCTTTGAAACGACGGTAATTTCACCAACCAGGTGCAGGCCTTCCACGAACCTCCCAGCCTTAGACCACACTGCTCATCAAGCTCAACAGTGGGTCACCCCTGAGCTGGGACTAAGCTCCACCCCCAAGGCAAGGAATCCTAGGCTAGGCTGAGGTTACAGGGAAAACACACAGTCACAAGGAAGGAATTTTCTCCTATGAACCACTCATACTCACTGCCACAAAATATCCTTACCCACATGCCTGTTCCACCCCAGGAGTATACACCTTCTCTGTCACCTAGACAGTCCTTTGGCTGCTAACCTCCCTTGCCTTGGGTTTCAGCAACAGACTAGACTAGTAGTCTCCGAGCTCTGTGGCAGCTACAGGGTTCCTTCCAAGAGTTCTCTCCTTCCTCTGCGCACTCTTTCACCTGGAGAGAGTCGCTCATAGGACAAGAAACCTGTTCTTCCAAATTCAATCACCCTCACCTGGAGAGAGTGTTGTACAAAATGGCCAACAAGCCACACACAGTCCAGCACTATGTGACCACAACAACCAACGGGGAAAACAGACACGGGCTTTCCAAACAGGCTCACCAATGATAGGATGGTCTCATGGTTATGGCTTTGGGATAGAGACTCCACACACAGGCTCGATCTACTCAGACAGAGGATGCCTTAGATTTTCCAGAAATCAACACAGGCTATCCTCGAAATCAACACACAGACTTCACCCCCCCTCGTTTTCAGAATGGCACGAGGTCTCTTGCAGGGATCAGACGAGACTTATTGTTTAGAAGATGCACGGGGCTCTTCCAGAGGTCAGATGAGTTCATGCCCAGATAGTCGAGGGTCAAATGATGGAGGAACCCCCAACATAGCTAGTCTCAGACACTTTATTTGCATGCGCCTGGGTTGACACTTATCACCCATGCAACTGCGTGCGTTCCATCCATTTGGAAGTTACTTGTCCTTCCAAAAGAACTTAGGATAAAGCATATTATTCACATTATTTTTGGAATAATATTAAAATATTATTCCCAAGGCTTAAGCCCTTAGGCTTAGCCCCTAGGCTCAACACGTAGCCCCTCTTTCCACCTTCCAACCCCTAATCCCTTGCCCACTCTGTGGAATATTAGTCCCCCATCACTCATTCATTGTGGTCGTTCTGCATGTGGCGGTGTTTATATTTTTATTAATAATGTGCATAGATACATGTACAAAATTAGGCTCTTGGCCTTCAACACTTAGGCTCTCTGGCCTAATAATCACATAAGCCCACCAACTTATATTAACTTGGCTCATTAGCCTATAAAAAACATAATTACAATTCATTTCATAAACATGATTTACAATGGGGCTTGGCCTTGGGGACATTACAATACTTGTGTTATCATCAGGATGCCAAATACTTGGATGATCCATGTATGTAAAACAACCTTCCCAAGGAAATACTTCTATATTCCTTATCTGGAGACTTCCCTCGATTCCGTATATGGGATTTCCATCAAAACCAAAACAATCAACATCCCACGAATTCCTTCCAACATGTATGAAATCATCAATGTTCTCAATCACATTATTACACAAAGGGTCTATTGCATCCAAGGGCTCCTCTAACACTTCTTCACTTTCAAAATCATGAAATAAAGCATCATCAAGATATTCAAAAGGGTTATAACCTATCATCTTATATTCTTGATGTGAAGGATGAACAAAGGCCCAAATGTCTTCATCAAATGGAAGGGCAAATACAAGCACTTCATCTTCATGAGGATCTGTTACGAAAAAAATCTCTCTATGGCTAGGGGAAAACCACAACAAATGGAAAGACACCTAGAAATCAACTCTAACCTCAAATATGATATATAAATTAAATGCTAATCAAGAGAAGGCTAGAATCCTACCTCATCCAGGTGATCGAAGAAGACCACCATTGAGCACATGACCCAAAGCTTTATACCTACAACTTGTCCTCAAAAACCAAGATACGCAAGCATGTGGTGATGATATATAATGTTAGCATATAAATTAACATAATACATTAACATACATAAAAACTATGCCCATGGAAAGTAATTCAAATATTTTCAAGATATCATTTGGACCAAAAAAGAGTATTTCTATTAATGTAATCAACATAAGTACATAGGTGAAAAACTTCTGTAATGACACATATCAGAACCGAGAAATTAAGTCCCTCCAGCTAGGCCTCCACCTCTTCAATCCTCTGCAAAGGAAAGCTTACAAGTAGGATTTAATGAAGTTCTCCATTACAAGGTAAAAAGAGCTTGGGGAATGGACAAAAGAAGTTCAGACTTTCAAGGACAAATGAATGCAGACTCAATATGAAGTGAAATTTCTCCAGAGTATATTTTCTCTCAATGATGTGTTGAATCTCTTCAAGGCTTGGATATATCTCAATTTATAGCCTCCGAATGGAATTGAAGTGTCGAATCAGAGTGTTTCCAATATATGGAAGGTCAAGGATCTGTTGGTTGTGGAGTCTGATTATCTTCCTGATTCATAGGTCCTTTCTTTCAGCCATGTTTATACCCCATGAAGTATTTACACCCCAGAAGTATGTACACTCTTCCACGCGGGGGAGTGCAGAGGGGGTAC
>JZKD02S1877521.1:110492-128468 GCA_000966675.3 Picea glauca
ATCCATTTGCCTCTCATTCGATTTGCTACAAGGTCATTCCCTGTGTCGTCTTTGAGTCAATGCTGCCAAATCATTGGTCATGTCGTTCATATGTTCAAGAGAAGTCCATCTGAAAACTATATTGAGTCGACCATCTGCAATTATCCATTCTCTCTGTGTCGGCCTTCCCGGTGTCCAGTCCAATTCACATCATACTCTGTTTCACCTTCAAAATCTGTTACTCATTTCGTGTCATTGACGGGGGATACATCAAGGCCCTCCTGTGACAAGTTTTGTTCCGTCGACTTCAACTCATTATCTGGAATCAAGACTTAGAAATTATTTAGTACCTTGGAGCTTGCATGCCTCAATGGCAGGTTTCCTCGCTTTTGATAGTGGATTTACATCATTGACCTCTGATCGAAAGATTCCATTGGATGTTCAACTTCAACTCATTTATTCACACTCGATGGATTGTACTATAGTACCTTGGGAGTCATTGACATCAATGGTGATTTCCCTCGCACTTGTTAACGGTTTAATCAATGACCGGTAATCAAGTGGTTTCTACCATGTTTGACTTCAACACATGTAATCACATGGTTAGATTTGTACTTTGGGTGACGAAATTGAAGACCCTGGATATCATCTTTGCGATCTAGGTTGCAATGGAGTATATATAATTGGCGACACATAGATCCATTGTGTATGTCTCATGGCTATGTCGTCTTGATTTGAAATTTCTCGCATAGATCCACAGTGTATTCCGGTGGCTATGCTATATTTTGATGGTATGGATCCACAGTGTATGATTGGTGGCCATGATCCATGTCTATAATATCATCAGTCTATGATCTGAGTATGGGAATGCCTACCTCAGAATTGATATATAAGATATTCTGCAGATGCTTGGTTGTTCGCAGGTTTTCGATTAGATGTGCTCCTGGTTCTTGACACACACATGCAGCTTACAAAGTCTATCGACTGTCACTGTTTCCAACCTCATACTTTGGGGGTAATTTTGTTACCCATGATTTTGGTCATCATGATGATGTATTGATGATGGTGTACTTAGGCTCTTCATAAGAACTTTCTCCTGAGAAAAAGTTATTTTCATCTCTTCCAGAAAACTCATTTTTGAAGACTGTTTGCAGGCTACTAGTATATTTGCCTACGAGAATGCATGATTCTTGTAGGCTGCCTTAAGCCAAGGTGTGAGAATTTCACACTGTGTTGAACTTCTATGGTGCGAACTCTTTCTAAAGTAAGAAAAAGATGAATTCTCGATGCTTCTAGAAGGGAATCTTCTAGAAGGATGAGATGGCATTCGAATGGTTTTCCTAGTACTGGATTCCTTGATATTTTGGGATCATTCTTATCCAAGTAACTAGTTCATTCTCTCCTTTATATTGAGGGAATTCTCATGGAAATGTTTAAGTAAGGTTAAGCAAGGTTAAGAAAGATTCATTGGAGAATTAGTGAAATAATTGAGTGAAGTATTGAAGCTACAGCAGCTTGAAGACTCCAGCAAGGATATCATAAGGGTTTTGATCTTCTTCATGCAAGTGAGCAAGTGTGTGTGTCAGAGCCAAGGGCCATTGAAAGGAAGTTTGAAACATCAAGGCTCAGGTTGTAATCTTTACTTTCCATTAATATGATATAATAATATGTCCCTTTCCCATAAAGCTATTTCCACTTTATTGTATAATTCCTTGATCATATACATAGATTAACTGTTGAATATATTGTTCTTTCTTCACTTTGTTTGGTTTGTGTTGTCTTGGTCTTGACTGCACGAAAGCGCTGGAGTGAAGCAGGAGCAACAAAGACAATAGGAAGTGATAATAAGGTATGACATTTGATCTTGCCTCCTATTTAATTCAATGGTCAAAATCTAGGGAAGGAGTCATGTTTTGTCTTTCTTTGTTCTAGATCCAGGTGGATCTAGGGAGATCGGTTAGTGTCCGCACCTACGGATTTATCCAAAAGCACTAAGAGCCTCCAGTTGGGCCTCCACCACTTCAATCCTCCGCAAAGGAAATATTACAAGTAGGAGTCAATGAAGTTGTTCATTACAAGGTAGGAATAACTTGGGGGCTAAACACAAGAAGTTCATAATTTCAAGGACAAAGGGATGTAGATTCAATATGAAGTGAAATTTCTCCAGAGTATAGTTTCTCTCAATGATGTGTTGATTTTCTTCAAGGCTTGGATATAGCTCAATTTATATCCTCCGAATGGAATTAAAGGGTTGAATCAGAGCATTTCTAGAATATGGAAGGTCAAGGATCATGAATCACATGACATGGTATGGAAACTCGACATATTTTTTAATTTTTGAGCACCAAACCGAATGTATGTGAACTATAGTGGAGAAACCTCCATATACATGAGTTGTCTAACTGGTAGGTCGCGTATGTGGACAAAAAAATAACTTTTTAGCTCTGGAGTGAACAAGTCATTGAAGCGCTCGATACATTCATAAGGTAACTCGTGTTCTTCTTCCCGAGGACTCACTTCTTGTATCAAGCCTTCATGGGATAATTCATGACCTTCTTCAAGGGGTTGGTAAACCTCATGATGATACTTTTCCTTGATTCTAATCACTCTATGAGGAAAGTGAGGAAGGAAAAAATCATCTTCATCAAGTGGGAGCATGGATACAATGTATCGTTCGGATCTTCAACATGATAAACTTCATAGGGATGTTCTTGGTAACTTTCTTCATAGATCTATTCTTCAAGCATCTCTTCATCCACAAGGGCTCCTTCTTTAGTATATTATAGAGATAACCCTTTTCAAATATTCATCAGTTTCTCAACGACTTCATCAACAACGTTTTCTCCTTCCATATGTAAAAGTGTCTTCTTCGAGATACCATAAGATTTGGGAAAGGGTTCACCCCATGTTGCCATGATTCCATTTCCTAAAATGACACCTCAATGGAGTTGCCAGGTGAGCTTAAGGCTCATCAAAGGATGTAAAGGGTAGTCAGGGAAAGGTAGGTTCTAGGTTGTGGAGTCGCCAGAGGAACCTAAAAATTTCATCAAAGAAAAGGGAGAGGGCACTTCCCTAAGGTGGATTCATCAAGAAAACTAGAGAAAGGCCTTGGGATATCTTGCCAAAGTGTTGTTAGGGCTCGAAAGAGGATTCAAAATCCTACCCAAAAACGATGCCAAAATGTTATCACACAAATTTTCGGTTTGGAAAATCGCGACCCAATCCACAATATGACGAGAACTATGTGAGAGTCTACTCATTTTCACATTGGATAAACCCTCCCCTCACATTAGTGAAGGAGAAATCCTACACGAGGGGTGAATTTCGGGTGACCCTAGGGGGAAATGAGATGGAAATTGGAGTAATGGAAGATTATGCCACTATATTTCAAGCTACGAAGTGGAATATGGCTTGGAAACAAGTCTTGTAAATGGTCAATGGTTGCCAAATGCTTGAGTACCTGCAGAAGAGAGTTGTACCTGCCTGAGACAAGAGAAAAATAAGTATGCAAGCCTAATATTCCAATGGAAAAGAAAGTGAAGCTTGATGTCCTATATAGTAACAGTAAAAAATGATATTAATCATAAAAAAAATGATCATAATAGAATTCTCTAGATATGTCACTGAAAGTTCTATAAACATGGAAGAGATTAAGCTAGCAATGACTAGTATAACTCAAGTAAGATAAAGCTAGACTTTAGTGACAAAGTAAGGCTGTTAAGAAAATTTATTGAAGGGATATTATGATATCCTTATGAATGTAAAAAAAAAAATCTACAACAGAAGGAATCAACCACTATAATTTACAAATAAACCACCCAAAATATGCACTAAGATTAGTAGATTATTATGGCATCTTATCAACAATTTTTGACAGTTGAAAAGTGAATAAGAGAAAGAAGTTTAGATGAGTTTGCTCCAGCCCTAATGTCTGTAGCATGAATTTTATAACAACAATAATATGTGCTTGACCAATCAAAACGCTCTAGTGGCTCAAGCAAGATATTAAGGAAAATAATTGATTCCGCTTTAAAAATTTGAATATCTCATAAAATCACACATTCCAATGCAGTAATTTTGTTTCTCCAAGGAAATTTTCAGATTAGTGTTTTTTATCTATTGGGTAAATGGAGTCTTGGATATAAGAGTTTGATCCATAACATCACTAGGGGTGTAGGCTCTTCTACTTCCTAGTGCATGCAAAACCAACTAAGGTAAGGCTAAGAGGGCGTAATCCTTTTTATTCCTCCTAGTAACCTTGTAAAAAATGGCTTATCAACTAGTAAATAACATGAAACTTGGTGGAGGGTGTATGCTCTTATAATCCTCCAAGGGTTTTAGACAATAATATCAATGAAACTAGAGGAAAACACCAACAAATGCAGAAATTTCCTTACCAATTTCATAAAATAACAAGATCAAACCCTAGTTACCAAGCAATATCCATCCATAAGAAAGAGAACAAGCCTCCAATAGGTGAACACCACCTTATCTCCACAATATACCAAGAGAAAACACCATAAGATAGTTGCACAAGAGAGAGATGATCCAAATTGCCCAAGTAGGGTGAAAATTTCATCCAAGTAGTTTTTCTCCCGTGAGAGAGCTATGTTAAAATGAAATGAAAATGATACCTATTTATACAAAAATCTTAAAATCTGTTTGTCAACCTAAAGTTAGGGTAAACCACAAAGTAAGGAGGCCAACCCCCTTTACTTTCCCTCTTTACAAAATTCTTAAGTTTGCACATGAAGAAAACCCTAAAAATGCTACATCAACCCCTTCTAGGATGATGTCTTGGTCACTTTGGAAAGACATTGAGCTTGAGGATGAAATTGTTGGGCCTCCAAAATCCTTCGCTTCATGCATTGGGGTATTCTCTCCAAGGTACAAGGGATCTCAAACACCACATCACCACCAAGACCCTATCCCTAGGGCGATGTCAAGCCCTCCATGATGACATTCTAGCCTCCAAAATGCAAGTCATTGGGCTTGTAAGGGCTAGGTGAATTCCTCCAAGGTCTCTTCCTTTGCCTCCAAAGGTAACATTCATATTTTGTCTTCCCCCAAGGTCTGGGCTATGGCATCCAACCGGTGGGCTTCGTGCTCCAATGAAGGTCCAAGTTGGGCTTGTTCCTCCAAAATGTCCATCAACAAGGTCCCACAAAGACAGGCAAGTACGCCCTCCAAGGATTTCAAGTAAAATCATCATGGAAAGTAAAATAACATTTAATATAAGATACACCTAATAATCTACATCAAAAACTACCTCATCAAATTAAACAAGTGCTCAAATACCCTATGCAATTTTCCTTGTTTAGGTATGGGAGGGTTGACAAGGTGACCTATTGGGTGAATCCTTCCTTGAGTTAAGGAGTGTTTCCTAGGTGGACCCTCTCTAAGTCATGCAAAGAATATGTAGTGGATGAGGGGTAAGAATTTTGGGCATGGGGTTCATGACATACAAGGGTTCGTATTGTCTCATTTATGGGTGCCTTTGTAGAGGGTGTGTTGCACCTTCGTTTTCAATGCATCATTTTTCCAAGCCCATTTATTTCCATTAATTAATTAAGGTCCAAAAAAATTGGGTACTCCCAATGGGTAACATAGAGCTTGGGGGGGCAGTACCACAATGGCACTTTAAGGGAGAGGTACACATAGTGCCATAGGGGTAAAGTCAAGCTTGTAACACATTTGTGTAGATCCCTCAACAACTCAGACATTTATATACATGTATTTGTTTTTATAGGTATTTGAGTTTTTAGGAGAAATGTTTCATTGTTCTCAAGACCTCTTTGGGAGAACATTTGGAACATTATAGTTTTTTATTTTATCTTTTTCCACTTACATTCCCTATAGGCCTTCATCCCCTTCTTCCCATGAAATGAGGTACAATCCCTTCTTGGGTCAATACACCCGAAATTCCCAAAATATAAGGAGACAAAAAATGGGTGAAGTTTTAAAAATGATAAGGATGATTGGGAATTATATGATGACTCGTCAAGGATACCTCCCAGTAGAAAACCCATCCCTAAGGGTGACCAATTACTAGGGTGCAATGTCAAAGACCAAGGTGACACAAGGCAAAGAACATAACTTCCAAGGAAACATTCTATAATCAAAAGAAACTTTAAATGAAACATGCTCAAATGCCTCAAATATTAAAGTGACACTTACCACAATACCTGACTTGTACCACATGGAGGAAGACCCATCGTCTTCCAGAGGCAAGCATATGTGGTTGATGTCATTGTCACGATTCCAAGATGTGTGGTATTGAAGCAGGTCTCTGTCTATGTATGTGGACATTGTCAGTCATCTATCTCTCGATACTCTATGTTTGCAACCTGAGGGACTTGATACATCATCTCCTTAGTTATCCCTATAAATTGGGGATAACATCTGGCTCCTACTCAGGGACATGTACTCGTCGTAGTGCACATTAGAAATTCAACATCTCCTATTCATAATTGTCCCTACACTGAAACATAAAAATGTAAAATCTAAGGTGGTTCACTCACCCTTTGCTCATATAAATCAAAAATCAAAATCTCAAAATGACAACTAATCTAGAAAAGAAAATTATGTACTTTTTATATAATGATGAAAGAGAATCATGTAAATCGAAATGAAAGTAGAGAAAAATGAAATGCAGCCAAATTACAATGAGCAATCAAGAAGCAAAATGAAAGAAAGAAATATGACCTACCTACTTACTTGGGGCCTGGGTCCCATGGTGTTCAAATATTTTGGATGTCAGGTAAAATTGTACAACGAGTGCAACCAGTTGATCATCTCATCAATGTATCTCCCCCTGTACTTAATTATGTAATACAACAAGGATAAGTCAAGGAGATAATAATCATGAGAATAAATAGACATATAATCAATCATGAAATGAAACTCATGGAGATGGGTGGGAGGGAAGAAATCCTACAAGAGAGAGAAACCACAAGCCTAATCATCCCTGAAATCCTTCCTAAAGGAATAACCACAAGCATGATTAATCCATCTCCGAAGAGGGATACCATGTATAGATGACGAATGGTATTCATCTTCACTTAAAATATCACTGCTCCCTAAATGTTGGGAGGAGATAAGGGAAACCAAGAAATCTTGATGGTTTCCCATAGAATAGGAAATGAGGCAAGGGACAACCTCAGGTCTAGAGAGAAACTCATTTTCCATAGTCAGAATACATTTCTTTATCTGTAAATCCCTACCAAAAGACCCAAGATGAGAATACTTTTTTTCAGTAACATGAGTCTCTGATCATTCTGGGTTGGACACAATCTTATCCTCATTGAGATTTGAGCACAATGGTGGATCACCACATAATGAATCTGAGTGCCCAAAAGTATTTTCAAAGTATGACCAAAAATCATCATGAATACAGTGTAACAAGTCATCCTTGAATGGATGAGACCAATCTATACTTGTGCTATCATCATGATTCCAAATAGTTGGATGATCCTTGTATGAAAAACAATGTTCCCAAGGAAAGACTTCTTTATTCCTTATCTAGAGAATTCCCTCTATGTCGTAGATGGGATCACCATCAAAACCAAAACAATCAACATAGCATGCATGCCTTCCAACATGTATGAAATCATCAATGTTCTCAATCATATTATTACACAAAGGGTCTATTGAATCCAATGGCTCCTCTAACACTTCACTTTCAAAGTCATGGAATAAAGTATCATGAAGATCTTCAAAAGGGTTATGACTTATCATGTTCTCTTCTTGATGTGTAGGAGGAACAAAATCCTAGATGTATTCATCAAATGGAAGGGCATCTACAAGCACTTCATCTTCATGAGGATCCAAGTCATTGAAGCCCTCGACACATTCATAAGGTAACTCATGTTCTTCTTCTTGAGGACTCACTTCTTGAATCAAGCCTTCATGGGATCATTCCTTCTCCTCTTCAAGGGGTTGGGAAACCTCACGATGAACTTTTTCCTTGATGCTAATCACTCCAGGAGGAAAGTGATGTAGGAAAACATCATCTTCTTCAAGTAGGAGAATGGATACAAATGTCTCATTTGGATATTCAACATGAGAAACTTCATCGAGATCTTCTTGGTAACATTCTTCATAGATCTGTTCTTCAAGCATATCTTCATCTGCAAGGGCTTTTTCTTTGGTATATTCTTGAGATAACCCTTTTCAAAGATTCATCAGTTTCTCAATGACTTCATCAACGGTTTTTCTCTTTCCATCTATAAAAGTTTCTTTTTCAAGATATGAAAATCTTGTAAATGTGTTGAACCTGCACATAATAGATCTAGCTAGAAAATACTACACACATTTGCAGAGAGAAATTAAGAAAGAAGAAGTAAGATAGAAAAAATGGAAGAATTCTCATTAACCGTATTCCACACTCAAAGAGTGAATAATTTACAATATATATAGAATAAATGAGTAACTAATAAGCCATAGTGGTGTTCTAGATTGATCTGGACACACACCAATAGTTACAAGAGTAAACTACCACATAGTCTAGTCTCTCAGACAGTTACGAAAGTGAATGTTACACATCAACATTACTCGTTGTGACAAGTGTCGCATGTCGCTCACAAGTGTCGCAAGTGAAAAAAAAAACATACTGCCATGATGCCTATATCATACTTATAATGACATTAAGAAGACACTTAAAATGCCTCTTGAAGGAAGAGGAATGGTTAACTGGAGTTAAGTACCTTTTGCCACTTGAAAGAATCATTGAATCTAGGGTTTTGGAAGAGAGCGCTCCCCTATATGTCTCTTAGAAGCGCTGGCACTCCCCTATGAACTTCTAGGGAGCGTTATAACACTAGAGAGCCCTTCAGGAGGATCACTATTGATTTTAAGAGAATTGGCGCCCCCCTAAAGCCTACCAGGGAGCGCTATAGCGCTTTGATGGCCCTTTTGAGGGAGCGCTACCTATTCTAGGCAGGAGTTGGTCTGTTGAGGAGAATAAGGGGAATATCTTTCAATCTTGGAAGGCAGTTGAATTTGAATTCTTGGTTCAGCCATGATCTTAATAAATATCCCTGATTCAAGGAGAAAAATCCTCAACTTACCCTAAAGATACCTCAAGAGGTTAGGCCTCTCTAAACCTATATAAACAGGCTCTATCATGGTGGAAAAGGAGGAAGAATTAGAAGCATGAAACCTATGATCTCATGGGAAACACTCAGTGAACTGGAGGAGAGTAATCAGTGAAGTTGTTGTCATCCGGATCATGGATCTTTTAAGAAGGGTTAGACAAAGGGGATTTGACGAAGCTGCTGAACTCGCATCTACGGTCATAAGTTACTTCCGTCATTGTTCTCATTAATGTGACATGCTTGGCCTATTTATTTCTAGTTTGTGTTTGACCTCACATGAACTTGTCTATAATAGATAGGTATATTTTCAAGCTAATGTCAGTAGAGTAGGAAGTGGTTGTACTATTATTTGTCTACAGGGCTTATAGAGGAGCAAAAGATTGGAGCTCAACTCGGAGCGTGCAAGGAAAAATGCCGGTAAAAGGTACTTCTTTTCTCCTTTCTCCTCATACATCAGTTTATATAGATCTAAAAGGAAGTCAGTGTCCATGTTAAGCATCTTATGTCTTAAGAGTTAAGAGTCTAGCTCTCAAGAGGAGATCTACCTGTCTGCAGGGAGATTTTCCTTCAACAGAAAATGGCGATTCCACTAGGGAGAATTGAATTGAAACTTTTGGTTTTGATTTTTCCTCATATACCTTGTCTCACCCTTTGATTGTTTTCAGACATTGTTCACCCCTTTTGATTGATTTCACATGCTAATTGACTCCTTACCCCATCACACTCAGCTTGATTACCAAAATTTGACTGAAATTTTGGGTTTCTGGACTTTTTCATGAGATTTTTAAGCCTGGCACCCCTATGGCTATGTTGACAGAGTGCCAGTGATCCCTAGATGTGTTAGACAAAGTGCTATAATGCTTGGTGCCCTTTACACCAGAGCGCCAACCCTCTTTTGGCAAAAAATCTTTCCAGAATTGCTTTTTCAGGGTCCATCCTCTGTGTTTCACTTGCTGAGCCTCTTTGTGAGTCAATGCTTCTTCCTACTAAACTTCGAAATCCTTCCTTCTAAGGAAAAAATACCTTGCTTTTTAAAGTTTGTGGCCTTCTTCATTATTTTTTGAGTTTTTTTGTTGTTGGGAGTTTGAAATCAATACACTGTTTTTTCTCTCCTTTTTGACTTAGCAAGAAACTCTGGTGAAGGACATCAGAAGTCTACAAATCTCTTCATTTGGTTTTTTTTGAGGTCATTGTTCTTCCACATCTCTCTTTTGTGTGAAATTCTTGATTTTCTTTGTTTTCTTTTTTGCTTCTTGTCTTCGATCACAGCAAGAGGGTGTATTGTTTGTACGAAACCTGCTTATGCTTGTCTGAGTTTCCTTGATTCAAAAGGTTAATTGGTAGGAGAAGTGTCGTTTTGAATTAATAATTATTCACACACAAACAATAAAGAGACATATTCATGATTGATTTGCATATTAGAAGACATTCCCAAAAAGTTTTAGCACCACACTGGATTTGATTAAAAAATTTGTTTGAGGACATTCCTTGTTAGTGTTTGTTAGTGAAAATAACTCTCTCTCTCTCCCTTAAATAGACATTCATCGGAAATAAATGACTACTTATCATCTTTGATGCATTTTTGGGGATTGAGTCATCATTCCATCTGTTTCACTTCCATGCACCTCTATTGAATAAAGAACAATATCCTCCACCAATAGTAGACTAGGATTAGTACTTTGGATTAGGCTATGAGCATAATTCTCCAAAGTTTCCAAAACAAACATTAGCATCCTGAGCTAGGGAGAGTCAAATCCAATTGTCATATAAGTCTACCTAGGATTCCCCTCTCACACAGGGGTTACGCACGAGGTTGCACTCAGGAAAGCTATGGAGATTTTCCCTCCGTGGTTTGACTGATTGTAGTAGTCAGATCGTATTATGGGGATCGTTTAAAGGTATACCCACAATGTTGAGTGGAATCATTTCAAGTTGATTTCAGGCTAGATACCCTGCCCATACATTCGTACTAGATTGTCGACTTTACCTGCCCAGGGGTTGACTACGAATTGGTAACCTTAGTGGCCATAATATTTAGGGTCTTACACAAGGTGACAGTGAAGGGAAGTCTCACTGTACCTGGAGCAGACATTGGTCAAACTCACTTGGGCTCCTTAGAGGGTAAATCCACAATTACTGCATGGAAGCTTGCACTAAGGAAAAAGTCTGTTAAGCAGGTCACCATTGTAACTGTTCCACCATATCCCCACCCCTTCTTGACTTGGTCATGCGACGTTGGATTTCATCACCAACTAGCACGGTCATCGAGAGAAGGTTTTGTTTGCTTGGTTGTGATTCCTAGATTCTATTAGCATATGCTTCTTCTTTTTCGATAGTTGGCCATAGATTTTTTTCGCCGACTCTTTTTCGCCAACATCGACCATCCACGCCGTTCGCGGAGGCTACAGGGAATTCCTCCAGAAAATATGGAAGAGAATACCCCTTTACCCCCTCATTCTATGGAGGAATCTCCTCAATAGAGTGAGGTTCATGACACTATAACCTCCCAAGAAGAAGTTCCCACCCCTTTAGAGAATTTTAGAATTGTTTCAGAGTCTCCAGAGGCTTTCCACATTCCTGAGGGATATGAGAGACGTGTTCTCCAACTGAATTCGTCGTCATCAATCCTTCTGACGTTTCGACTAGGTCTCATTCAAACCCTCTAGTCGACGACCCCTTTTGGACCACAGACATTATTCGAAGTCCACCGTGCATGGTGTGAGATCTTTATGGAACAGGAATAGGTGCCGACGTGCCTATTACCTATACCGTACCCTTAAACCATTTTATCGGTACTACCATTTTTTCCACTACATCGTCCATTTCTCTAAACACATCGTCCGTTGGCCCAAGGTCCATTTTTTCTCTCCATACGACCCACTCTACAATGGTCCCTCACATTCCAACTATTCCCGCTGATAATGTGGTGGTTAGCCAAGTTGCAATTGGCACACCACTAACACCTAGACCTTCATCATCACTCCCTTTTGGGTACAAATCACTGAATTCTTTCGTTGTCACTACTACCCAAGCTATGCCTGGAAGTTCTATACCTATACAACAACCTGGAGGGACCGGTCTTGGTGGCTTTAACCCATTAAGCAGTACCAGTCAGTCTTTTTCGTCTGGTTCCCAAATTTTGAGAACTCCACCTCAAGTTGGGGGGCATCCTCCCGCCGGAGGAAAACTTCCATTCGGAGGGCACCCTCATGCTGGGGGGCAACCTCAATTCAGAGCCTACCACCAACCATATGGACAGAATGTGTCTACCACACCCAATCCATGGAATATCCCTTTTCTAGGAAACCCACAGTTTTCAGTGGGACACAATCCTCAATCTCCATAACAACCTCTTCCCCCCCAAAGGACTCATCTATATCCTCCTTATGGAAAAATTCCAAATATGGCTTATAATCCTCAAAATCCATCCGGTTATCCTCCGCTCATGCATGTTTCTCAAACCCTCTCAAATCCTGTGTACCCTGGTCAACACCAAACTTATACAAGAGGACCCACTAGTTACAATTATCCGCCTAACCCAGTGTACGGTCCTACTGGTGTTCCTATGCCACACAAGTATCACGCACAAGTTAACCTAAAACTACCTTTCCTAGCAACTCTGGACCTCCCATAATTGTCTCAGTTAATGAACGATCCTATTTTTCATTCTTCAGTTTGGCCAGCTATTCTAGCTAAACTTCCTTCTGATATCCCAAAATTCGACGAAAAGTCCAGAGAAGACCCAAACAACCATGTGATGACTTTACATTTATGGTGTTCATCGAACTCCCTCATGGACGATTCTATACGTTTGCGTCTTTTCCAACGAACGCTTACGGGTTCTGCAGGAAAATGGTATATTGAATTACCACGTGCTTCTTTTCACGATTTTAACTCCCTTTCCATGTCCTTCCTCACAGACTTCCAACTACCCATTCGATACGAGACGGGTACCGAACTATTGACCTCCCTTCATCAGACAACCTCTGTACATATCTCTGATCATATTCATGAATGGAGATGACAACGAAGGTTAATCAAAGTGGTTATTCCTGACCAATTATTAGTGGAATGGTTCACTAAATCACTGTTACCCGAGATCACTCGTGATGTTGATATGGGTGGTGTAGTCACCGAGGAAGAAGCTATTGCTCGAGCTCAGTACTTAGATTTGGTTTATTCACAATCTGGTACTCTGTATGAATTAATACCAAATGCTACCCGTGCCACTACTGATCCATCCAAACCATCGTCTGCCTCACACGCGGATGGAGTCATTGGCTCTGTCAAAACCCAATCTACTTCCCAGTCGACTGGAACAACCCAGCGGCCCGCTTCAATGTCTACTCCTAGTTCGACCACACCCTCTTCTACCTCCCCTCAAACTCAAGTCTCTAAGGTGAATATGGTCCAATCGACCCCTTCACAACAATCGGGAGGCAAGAAGAAAGCAAGAAATAAACCGAAGAAAAACAACAACAATGAACAACCAAAAAATCAACCTCAAACCCCCCTACTACCGGAAAACAACCACAATGGAAACCGAAATTCCCATGTCTCATTTGTGGTGATGATCACTACACCTGAGACTCTCCACATCACGATGAAGTGGCCAATATTTTTAAGGGGAATTCACAACCCGCTGTGCTTACCCAACCTTTTCCACAGTAACAATCTTTGGTTGCTCAAACCCCCACTCCAGGGGGAAGTTCCAACCAATCCCATGATGAGGCCTCGACAACTGCCCACGTTTACATGTTTAACAAGATTAATCTGACCACTTGCACTATGACCTATGACACACCGATTAAACCTGATAAGCCGAAGACCACTAACGGTTCCTCACCGAACCCATTACCATCTTCCGTTAGTCCTCTGTCTGTTAGCTCTCTGTCCGGGCCACTTTAGATTGAGAAACCTTCATTTGACTCCATCCTACACCCTCCTAGCAGAACCATTTGGAAATCTACCTTTAATCCTAGTTCACGGGCTGCCCAAAACTATAACATCGTTGAAGATTTGGCTCAAGCACTGTGTGCTATGTCTGCTTTGGAAGTTCTACAACACTATCCCAGTAAATGTAGAATGCTCTTGGCTGCCATCGGTGCTTTCAATTCTGAGTCATCTAATAACCTCACATTTAATCTGGATGATCATCAACCTCGACTCTCCCACCAATTAGCTTTTCAAATTGATGTTGTTGTTCACAATCAACAAATCCACCGAACTATCTTAGATGAGGGAGCCTCTACTTGCGTCATGTCTTTGTCTTGTTGGAAAGGCTTGAAATCACCTGCCCTTAACAAATCCCCTACGATGTTACGCACTTTTGATGGGTGAGGTTTTCATCCTCATGGACTTTTACAATCCTTAGTCATTCAGTTGGGCGGAAAAACTGTTACTGTTGATATCGAGGTGGTCGATGGCCCCCTCTATTACAACCTACTACTCGAAAGAAGTTGGTTCTACGATATGACTGTCATTGCCTTGTCGGTGTTTCGATGTGTACAATTCCCCCATCAAGGCAAAATTGTCACTATCGACCAACTAGATTTCTGTACACCCGACGCTTGTGCCCCTGTTACCAACAACATTCCTTTTTTGGGAGACCAAAAAGTTACATATGAAAGCGTTGGTGTTGGCTTGTTGAAATATTCTAGCCTTATGGGTACCTTCCCTACACCACTTCCACCCACCACACATCATATTGCCATTGTCAATATGATTTCGACTATGGCTTATCAATCTTTGGAATCATCTAACCCTTGGATTGTACCTAGTCCTATGAAATTCGATGTGCTAGGTGACACCATGCCGCTTAGCCCAGCCAAGGCCACATACGTGGCTATTCAATCTACCTCTCCCTCCCTGGACAACCCCCATCTATTGGCACCCAATGCCTACTCGATGTCATCATGGTTGGATTCCCTATCGTCTGTAATCGATTACATTTCCCACATTTTTCCTTTCGATGAATCCATAATGGAAATGCTTAGTATTGACGACGTACCTTGGGATGATAACCATCACCGATCCTCTTTTCTTTCGCCTCTAGAAGAAATTCACAAAGACATACACTCTGTCTTCCCTCCTGATGTTACCCATTCTCCACAATCTCCCATCCTCACACAAGATACTCTTTCTGAGGGGAATATGGGTAATATCTCTACTACGATCGTTATTGATATTTCGATCAAAGTAGGCATTGTGGAAAACATCAATCTTGGTGCTAATTTCACACTCGAAGAAGTGGTATCTTACACCACTCTGTTTAAAGAATTCTGCGATGTCTTCACTTGGAGCTATGAAGAAATTCCAGGAATCGACCCCTCAATCGGTGTGCATGAAATCAAGACTTGCCCAAGTGAGAAACCTGTTCGACAGAAACTCCGTCTGGTTCATCCCAAGAAAATCGTAGCCATAAAGGCAGAAGTTGAGAAACTTTTAAAATCTAGCTTTATCTATCCTATCCCTCTGACAGAATGGGTCTCCAACCTTGTTCCGGTTGCCAAAAAACAGGGGACCATTCATGTCTGTGTAGATTATCGGGACCTTAATAAGGCTTGTCCAAAGGACAACTACCCTACGCCCTTCATCGACCAGATCATCTATAATTGTGCTGGGAGCATACTCTTCTCTTTCATGGATGGTTTCTCTGGGTATAACTAGATTGAAATTTTACTTGCTGATCAACATAAGACAACCTTTATCTTCCCATGGGGAACTTTCACCTATCGAAAGCCACCTTTTGGTCTCAAAAATGTTGGTGCTACTTTCCAGCGGGCCATGTCGTACGCTTTCCACGATATCAAGCATATTGTAGAACCTTACCTCGACGACTTACCTGCCCACTCATCCAATCGATCAGATCATGTTGATCACTTACGGGCTATTTTTCTTCGATGTTGGTTTTACTGTATCCGCTTGAACCCACATAAGTGTATTTTTTTTGTCGAATCCGGTCGACTCCTCGGTTTTGTTGTCTCTAATGATGGGATTCAGGTGGATCCCTTAAATATTAAGGCTATTCTAGCCTTATCCCCACCTACTAGTTTGACCCAACTCCAGAGTTTGCAAGGAAAAGCAAACTTCCTTTGCTGTTTCATTTGTAACTACGCTGAGATAACTAAAATATTCATGTGATTATTGTAGAAAAACACCCCTTTCATCTGGGATGACATCTCTCAACGATCATTTGACACTCTCAAGCATGCCTTAACTCACACACATTTGTTGCACCCTCCAGAGTATACAAAGGACTACATCCTTTACTTAGTCGCCTCCACTTCCACTATTGCAATGGTATTAGTTTAGGAGGACCCCAACAGTGAGGAACATGTGATCTATTACCTGAGCAAGAGTCTATCTAGACCCAAACTCCGATATTCACATGTAGAAAAACTGGCTCTGGCAGCCGTCATCGTTGTCCAGAGATTTTGCCATTACATCCTACTACGCACCACCACTGTGATTGTGGACTCAAACCCCATGTACCATGTCTCGACACGTCAAGTTCTCAGGGGAAAATACTCTAAATGGATCGTCATCCTTCAGGAATTCGATCTTGAATTTGTGAAGTCCAAAGCCAAAAAGTCCCTGGTGTTTGCAGAGATTATCTGCGATCTCTCCTATGCTAATGAAGATATCGAACCTTGAGATTCTCTCCCTGATGAAACTCTTTTCCTCATCAACACCTATAATCCTTGGTATGGAGACATCCGCCTTTATCTCCAAACCCAACGCTTTCATCCTAACACTTCTTGTGAAGAGTATCGACGTATTCGCCACCATTTTCGTCGTTATCTTATCGTCAGTGACACCTTGTATCGCCATGGTATTGACACTATCCTTTGTCGTTGTTTGATTCATGTACAGGCTGAACGCGTTCTGAATAACTGTCACCTTGGAGCCTTTGGCGGTCACCTTTCTGGGATGGATACAGCCCAGAAGATTCTACATGCCGGCTATTTTTGGCCCTCGATTTTCAAATATTGTATTGAGGCAGTCAAAAAATGCCCACCCTACCAAGTTTTTAACAACAAGGCATGCACCCACCCTACTACGCTGCACCCCATTATCGCCATCCTCCCCTTGACCAAGTGGGGTATCGATTTTATGCAATGTAAGCCTACCTCAGCCAGGGGGCACGGTTATATAATCATTGTCATCGACTACTTTACCAAATGGGCTGAGGCTATGCCTACCTTTTTGAACGATGATTGTACCGCAGCTCTTTTTGTTTTTAACCACATCATAACTTGTTTTGGTTTACCACGTGCTATTATCACCGATCACGGTTCACACTTTAAGAACCAGATGATGAGTGAATTGCATGCCAAGATAGGTTTTTTCCATGAAAACTCATCCCCATACTATGGTCAGGCCAACAGACAAGTTGAAGCCATCAACAAAGTCCTCAAAACCATGATCCAATGTATGGTAGGGGAAAATAAGACATCCTGGCATCTACAACTTTTCTCCGCTCTCTGGGCTTACCGTACTTCCGTGAAAACTGCAACTGGGTTCACTCCTTTCCAGTTAGTGTATGGCATCGAAGCCGTTTTACCAATCGAGTGTGAGATTCCACCTCTGAAACTTAAAGTAGAACTCCTACCCCATACTTCCGTCGAAGAAGAATTTTTCTTATATCTGACCAAACTGGACAAAACACGTCATGATACTACTCTCATTATCGAGGCACATCAGAAATGGATAAAAAATCAATACGACAAATCCGTCCATCCTTGGACTTTTGCAAAAGGAGACTTAGTCCTCGTCTATGACTAGGCTCATGACAAACTAGGGACAGGTAAGTTAGAACCTCTGTGGCATGGCCCTTACATTGTGAAATGTGTTCTGCATAGAGGCGCCTACGAGTTAGTCGATTATGATGGAATTTCCC
>JZKD02S1877521.1:145637-171207 GCA_000966675.3 Picea glauca
ATAAACAGGCTCTATCATGGTGGAAAAGGAGGAAGAATTAGAAGCATGAAACCTATGATCTCATGGGAAACACTCAGTGAACTGGAGGAGAGTAATCAGTGAAGTTGTTGTCATCTGGATGGTGGATCTTTTGAGCAAGGGTTAGACAAAGGGGATTTGACGAAGCTGCTGCACTTACATCTACGTGTTACACATTATTTTCATCATCCCTATGACCGTTAATGATGTAAAACTATATGTTGCCTTCAGAGGGATCAGTGGCTTGAGTTCCTGAAGAGAGAAGGGAGAAGAACTTTTCCTGAGAAAAGAAGTTGCATTTTCCCTTGTAAAAACCCTGTAAAAAAGGAAGTTCACAGGTTGCTATATAGGCAGGGTGTGAGAATGCCTGATTCTCGCAGGTTGCACCATAGCTAGGGTGCGATATTTTTGCAGGTTGCTCTATAGGAAGGGTGAGAGAATGCTTACACATGGGAAAAATGCTCGTTTTCTTGAATCTTCTAGAAGGAGAAACTTCTATGGTGAGCTGGCATCTGAATGGTTTGGATCTTACTCACTTTCATGATTTAGTGGGATCATCCTAACCTCCTCACCTTCCTTTTCAACTTATAAAAGGAGAGGAGCTCTCATGGAGAAGGGGTTCTGGTTCTTGAGCTTGTTAGCTTTGGTTGGCTTGGAATTATTAACTTGGTTGGAGTGGCTTTGAGATTTTCTTTGTCAAGATAGATTGTGAATATCATCAGATCTATTCTCTCAGAATTCTTGGAGTGAAAGTATGTGGGGAACGAAGGACAGCTAGAAGGGACCTTACGACATCAAGGCAATGGTTGTAATCTCTCTTTCACATTCAATATGATACAGTAATATGATTCTTTCCTATAAAGCTTGTTGTGTTTTATTGTATGATTCCTTGATCACATACATAGGTTTATATTGTGTTTATTCTATTACTATCACTTTGGTTGGTTGCGTTCGTTTACAGGATCATCATTGTATGAGCATTGGAACGGAACTAGGATGGCGATGGCGAGAGGAAGCAACATTTAAACGGTATGTCACCTATCCCGCTTTAGTTAGTAAATTCAATATCTAAACTTAAGGAAAGTGTCAGGTTCTGGTGTGTTTTGTTCTAGATCCAGGTGGATCTAGGGAGATCAGTTAGTGTCTGCACCTACCGATTAGTCTGATAACACTACGGTCATATGTTACTTCCGTCATTGTTCTCATTAATGTGACACGCTTGGCCTGTTTCTTTCTAGTTTGTGTTTGAACTCACATGAACTTGTTTGTAATAGATAGGTCTATTTTCAAGCTAATGTCAATAGAGTAAGAAGTGGTTGTACTATTGTTTGTCTATAGGGATTATCAAGCAGCGAAAGATTGGAGCTCAACTCGGAGCGTGCAGGGACAAACGCTGGTAAAAGGTACTTATTTTCTCCTTTCTCCTCATACATCAGTTTATATAGATATAAAAGGAAGTCAGTGTCCATGTTAAGCATCTTCTGTCTTAAGAGTTAAGAGTCTATCTCTCAAGAGGAGATCTACCTGTCTGTAGGGAGATTTTCCTTCAACAGTGAACTGCCACCTAGGTGAGTTAACTAGTCAACTAGTTTTTATTTAATTGACTGGAAAAAGAGTAGTGAGTTGGTGATGATCCCAATGTTGCATGGTGACAAAACCAATGCAACATCTAAACTCAACTCAACTAGTCAAACTAAAGTGTCAACTGAAAGAGAATATTCTCCAGGTGGAATATTCTTCCCTAAAATATAGGAGACTTGATAATGACTAATTATGACTAATAAACAAGGAATAAACTTAGGAAAAATAAATCCTAGGTGTGTGTGAAGTAACCCCAACACCCCCTCTGAACATCACTATGGTGAAAATAAGGAATGAGTCCCGAATACGAGGCCATGTTAGGTACCCAAATACAAAAGATACACTGAACTAAACGAGGAAAGAGGGAAAACCTCATGGGAACAAAACTTACCCTCAAATTACAATGCATAAAATAAAAAATGATAAGGAACAAAAGGCAGTTGCTAAGCAACCATGTCCTTCACTCCAAGAAGACCTCGCAACTGTGCAAGTTTGTGCTCTTTGAAGATTTTGTTGAAGATGTAGATGTCTGCACGGATATGATGAAGTATATGCATCATTGATATTTCCACACATATCCACTTTATCTTCTTGTAATGAATAATATCCAAATAAATTTTGGATGAAATTTTGAAAACCATGCGACCGTTTCTGGAAAAACATTGAAATTTTGTTGCTTTTAAAATGATCATAACTTCACTTTCCGTACTCCGTTTTGGATGATTTGTTTTTTTGAAATTGGATACTTTCTCGAGAGGAATTCAAATATCCAATTTGTTTCTGCAAATTTTTCTTAGAAAATATCATAATGGCATCTAATGTGTGCGACTCTCTTTTTGTCTCCTGACATGCATGCATGGTGCATGAAAAAGTGTTTGCATGTGATTCCTGAGATGCATGCCATATATCTTCCACATTAATTTCAGAAAATAAATTTGAAATGGAGTATACATCATCTTCAATTATTGGAATACTAATTTCTGCAAAAACGTTGTAGAAGACTCTTCATAATAAGAGGCTTGATCTTTTGATGGCTTCTCTTCTGGCTCTATCTGTTCGACCTCCTACATGAAATCTTCACAATATTATTTATTCCCAAATAGAACCTCCAATCTAGTCCATAATTCATTTGGAGTTAATCCTTGTGATTCTTCATATACTTGATGGAAAAGTTTGGGAGAAACAAACATGCCGATACTTCCTATGGCCATATATTGTCTATTGAGAAAGTCATTTTTCTCATCGACAGAATTAGGCTCTACTTCCATTGCCACAGTTATTTGGTACAAGCCTTTGCATCTAAGATGAAGAATTTTTTTTGTCTTCCAATCCAAATAGTTATGAGGCATGAGAAGTATTTCCGGCGAATAATCCATCTTTTTGTTGTCTTCAATATTTTGTACTTGCAAAAAATTATTTGGTGTGGATTTTTCTTAGCAGTCTGTCGGCTCTAATACCATGTACATGTGTTGAAACTGCACATAATAGATCTAGCTAGAAAATACTACACACATTTGCATAGATAAGTTAAGAAAGAAGAAGCAAGATAGAAAGAATGGAAGAATTCTCATTAACCATATTCCACACTCAAAGAGTGAATAATTTACAATATATATAGAATAAATGAGTAACTAATAAGCCATAGTGGTGGTCTAGATTGATCTGGACACACACCAACAATTACAAGAGTAAACTGTCACCTAGTCTAGTCTCTCAGGCAGTTACGGGAGTGAACTGCCACCTAGGTGAGTTAACTAGTCTTCAGTTAACTGACTGAATAAAGAGTAGTGAGTTGGTGATGATCCCAATGTTGCATGGTGACAAAACCAATGCAACATATAAACTCAACTCAACTAGTCAAACTGAAGTGTCAACTGAAAGAGAATATTCTCCAAGTGGAATATTCTCTCCTAAAATATAGGAGACTGGATAATGACTAATTATGACTAATAAACAAGGAAAAACCTTAAGAAAAAAAAATCCTAATTGTGTGTGAATTAACTCCAACAAATATCTAGGAAAGGGTTCACCCCATGGTGCTTGTCGAGTAAAATATATGCACTATTAATTCCAACATTAAATTATCAATTGGGGCTCATAAGATTCGAGGCACAAGCACAATATGTGTAGGATTGGAGCCTATCCTAGTCTAATATCTAATTCCAGCAAACACACACATGAATGGAAGAAAAGCTAGGATTAAAATCAAAGTGAAGGAATCCAAAGTACAAGAAATGAAATAAAGTGTAGGAAATAAACAAAACTACAGGAAAACCAAATTAAAACAAACAACATTAAAAGACAAGGAAATCTGAAAGTAAATGTGGAACTTTCCCAAACTAGCATTCAAATCAGTCAGCTGGATGAGCTTACTCAAAACCTCATGTATGTGTGCTATTGACCTAAAGGGGAATTTACCAGTTTTAAGAACAAATCCACCAAACTCCTAGTTAAACTTATATCGACAAAATTATGTAATGTAAAGATTTAAAAAAAAACTCTTTAGAAATTTGTCCTCGGGAAAAGATACACCTGGAAATGAAAACAAAGTTAATGTTGGTACGAGATTAATTTGCTTTATGTCCAAGAATATAATTTTTTTACGTGAGTAATCCATTCAACACCACATCCATGTTTATCTCACAATACTTATCAACTTGACAAGGATACTTATACAATGGTTATGGAACAAAACATACACATGACAATATAACACTCATAACACAATAATATGTTAAACCCACAACAATATAACTAATCAAAATAATTAACACAATATATTGATATAATACCACTACATAATATAACATTTTGTGATGACAAAAGATAGCAATAACAAAAGGTAGCAATATGATAACAACATATATTATATTATAAAAACAATGAAGTGTAGTTATAATATAACATTACAATGATATTACAACCAACATATATGACATCACACTAACCAAATGACACATAGAACATCACTATTATTATAACATATAATCTCACACCAAATAATGTATATAACATCACACTATCAATAAAGACCAAACATCAGTCATATATCACTTTGCATATGCATTATGAAATGAAATATCAATATAACAACATACTTTGGAAAATGATGCAATGAAATATCATGAACTGTCATAACTAATACATGTATTCACATATATATTATGATTCATGTGTATAATGACAATGGTTATCAAAATTCACAGGCGGTAATAATATAACACGCAACAGAAATATGGAACCCCAAAACACAATATTTAAACACAACATGTAGTGTTAATTGGAGGGCAGTAGAACCATATCAATTACATTAATTGGATACGCAAGGAGAGAGCGAATTGGAGGTTAGATTTGTGAGATGGTATGACAGATTAGAACATAATGGACAACAACAAGTTCATGAGATAGCATAACAGATTAGAGGGTGTTGAATTTTTTATGCTTAGCTCATGCACATGTGATTTATTTCAATTTAGCATGTACTTGAACCATAAACAATGCAACAATACCATACACAAATGCTCCAGTAACCAAGATCACAAGAAGAATAACCATGCACAAGAACACAAGAGTTTATCCTAGGAAAACCCTTATCAATCGAGGGAAAAACCCAGCAATCCTTTGCTATAGAGTCAAGAGAAGATCCCCCACACCATGAAACCTAGAGCACACAAGAAGGTGCTCTATGACCTAGAAACTTGCTCCTAAGATAAGTGATCACTTTAGCCATACAACTTATATTGAGAGAATGTTACAAGTGGGAGAGTGAGTTAGATCCATAATGGGGATCTACTCTTATTTATACAAGACCTAGCACATCAAAAGGATGTGTCTATTGGCACAATAGGGCCAACCTATACAACTCAGAAATATAATTAATCTTTACATAATATTAATTATCTTTTACATGGTGGGGCCTATTTGTACCTTTTACAACACAAATTAGGGTTACATCAAATCTTATTCTTAGAAAATATAACAAGGGATCCACACATCCTCTAGTGCTCAGTCACTAGGGACACGTCCACCTGTGGTCAGCCACAAGGATGTCACTCTCAATAGATTAACTCAACTAAGTCCATAGGAGTACCATATAGAGACCTATCTCAAGTCGACTCAACTAAGTCCACAGGATCTAGACAGGAGACCATCTAAAGTCATCTCAACTCAGTCCAAAGGAGCACGACAACAAACCACCACACGTCATTTCAACTCAGGCTAGAGGAGTATGACACACCAATCACATGGGCTCTCTCATAGATCATCTCAACTCAGTCCAAAGCAGAATGACTTGGAGAATGTCTCATGAAGCTGCAATAAACAACACTCCTTCTCAGCTAGGGAGGCATTCTCCACCAGGCCAAGTCTCTCACAGAAGTACTCAAACTTCTTCATGGCAAGCGGTTTGGTGAAGACATCTGCAACTTGCTAGTGTATAGAAAGGTACTGCACATGTACTTCTTTCCTCTACACCATATCTTTGATATAATGGTATTTGATCTCAATGTGTTTTGATTTATCATGAAACACAGGATTCTCAGAGAGCTTCACACAACTCTGGTTATCACAATGGATAACAACGGAATCCATCTCATGATCAAATAAGTTTGCGAGGAGTTTGCGAAGCCACACTACTTCGCGGACTGCCACACTTAATGTAATGTGCTCTTCTTTCTGCGATACTCAAAGCCACAAAAGTCTATTTCCTGTTGCACTAGGAAACCATGGCAGAACCCAAAGTAAAACAACAACCAGATGTGCTCTTTCATTCCATTGCATTCCTTGCCCAATCTGCATCGACATATCTATGCAATCTCATGTCTACACCGGAGGCATATATCAGGCCATAACCAGCTGTGCCTCATAGATATCTCAACACATGCTTTTCTTCTATCCAATGTGTTTGTCTTGGCTGACTCATAAACTGACTAAGTACACTCACTACATATCATATATTGGGTCTGGTGTTAACCAGATGCATCAATGATCCAATCAAACTGTCTGAAAAGATGTGGATCAATCTCGCCTGACTCAGAAGAAGCCTTGTTCATCTTCTTCAAATTCATCACCATGTGTGTAGGCATGGATCTACAGTATGTCATCCAGAATTTCATCAAAATATCAATTGTATATTTTCCTTGACTTAGGAAAATCTCATCAGTCATGTGCCACACTTCTAGTCCCAAGAAGTAGTGCATCATACCAAGGTCCTTCATCTCGAATTCAGAAGTCAATGCATGCTTGCATTCAACAATAAGACTTTTTGAACCGGCGAGGAATAATTCATCAATGTACAGGACCAAAATCAGGCACTCATCACCAATAATATGGTAGTATAGATTGGGATCAACAACACTTTTGCTAAAGCCCAAAATCATCAAGTATCCATCAATATTCTCATACCAAGCACAAGGTGCTTTCTTTAGTCCATACTAAGATTTATTCAACCTGCATACATGAGACTCCTTCTCTTGTGTCACGAATCCATCTGGTTGTTCAATGTAAACTTCTTCCTCAATCTCACCATTGAGAAAGGTCATCTTTACATCCATTTGATGTAGTTTCCAACACATGGTTGTATCTAGGTCAATGATTGTATAGATGGAAGTGTATCGGGAAACAAGAGCAAATGTCTCCTCATAATCTATTCCCTCCACCTGAGAGAATCCTCTAGCCACCAATCTCGCTTTGTAATTCTCGACACTTCCATCAACTACATGTTTGATCTCATAGATCCACTTGGAAGTCACTACAGAATTCCCTTCCAGTCTCAGAATATTATCCCACACATCATTCTTCATGATGGACTGATACTCTTCTGTCATGGAATATTGCCAAAATTGCTGACCTGCTACTTCTCCATGACAAGAAGGCTCAGTATCAATGATGTGGCTCATGGTTGAAACATAGCTCGAAAATCTCTGTGTCTCTTGCTCTGTCAGAATGTACCATGAGGAGTTTCATATCCCTCTGCCTCTTGCAAAGTCTGTGAAGACTAAACAAGCCTCTTATGGCCTACTGCAATGTCTCTAGGAACATCAACTAGATCAACTAGATTTGTAACTGTCTCCCTCTGAACTATTGAAGGGGGAGAAGGTATTGTCTCTTCATTCTTCTCACTATGAATCTCCATATGAGATTCTATGGATCTTTGGAAGGATTTCTCTTCCTCAAAGGTGAAATATCTACTAACCTCGATTTGTCTTTAACCAGGGATGTAGATCTGATATGCCTTCGAAGATTCACTGTACCCCGCAAATGTACCCTTTCTTCTTGAAGGGTCTAGCTTGGTCCTCTTCTCCTTGGGTACATGAAATTATACTGGACACCCAAATATCCTGAAGTGTCCAACCTCAGGTTTCACTCCAGTGAAACATTCTTTGGGAGTCATGTTCTTCAGAATATGATGAGGATTCATGTTCTGAACATACACAGCTGTCATGGATGTTTCTACCCACATAATCATAGGTAGATTCTGATCATGTATCATCAATTTGGTTGCCTCAATAATGGTTATGTTCTTCCTCTATGCAACCCCATTCTACCGAGGGTTATAAGGAACAATTTACTCCCTCTTGATCATTTCCTCAATGTAGAAATCAATGAAATCCTTGAAGGTGTACTCTCCTCCATTATCTAATCTCAACACTTTGATCCTCCTTCTGGTCAGGTTCTCAACCTGAGCTTTAAACTCTTGAAATATCACAAGGACTCCATCCTTGGTCTTCAAGAAGTAAATCCATGGCTTCCGAGGGTGATCATCAATGAAGAGAACATAGTACAAATATTCGTTCAAGGAAGCAACAATCATGGGTCCAAAAACATCTGAATGTATCAAGTCCAAGATCCCCTTGAATATACTGCCACTGCTCAAGAAGGACCCCTTGACATTATTTCCAAGAGCACAACCTATACAAATGCCATTATGTTGAACATGTATCTTTGTAAGGCCTGTTACCATATTCCCCACAGAAGGAAGGGCTCTATAATGTAAATGAGAAAGTCTCCTATGCCATAGCTTGCTCAAACTGATAGTATCATATAACAGAGCCTAGACTAGTCACACAATCAATCTGTACAAATTATTTTCTTGAACAACAATCACTTGGCAGAATCCATGTGTGAGTTCTTGTGCATTGCAAGAAACTTTCCTTCAGAGAAGGTAACCTTGTAGCCTTTATTCTCTAAGGCATAAACATAGACAATGTTCCTTTTCATCCCAGGTACATATATTACCTTCCTTAATTGAAGTGGTATGTCAGAATCTAGTTGGAAGGTAGAAGTTCCAACTCCTTTCACAGTATATCTAGCATTATCACCAAGTACAACATGTAGACAAGACTCTTTCTCAACAAGGTCTGTAATATGTTCTTTGTATCAAGTCATGTGTATGGAAGCACCACTGTCAATTAAACAAATATCACTATCTGTAGGAACCGTACCTGAGAGTGTTGATATGAATAAGAACGCTTTATCTTTTATGTATTCATCTCTCAGATGTGGTTCTGGATCAACATCGACAATGGATGCAATTTGTCTTCCTTTCTTCATGGTAGGACAATTTCTTGCAATGTGTCCATACTTGTCAGATCTGAAACATTGAATCCTTGATATGTATTTTCTCTGTTCATGACTTGGAGCTACTGAAGTTTTCTTGTCTTTGAATGCTTTGTTAAAACTTCTTCTATTCCTTTTGCCTCTCTTTGCATGAGAAGTAAGAGCTTGATTTTCATCATGATGTCAGTCTTGCACTTCTCTGTCTATAATTCTGGTTTCCTCCTGAGTGCAGTCTGTCCATAGATGATCAAACTCAGGAAGATCTACTCTTCCACTGATACCTTGAAGAAATGGTTCCCAATGTCTTGGAAGTTCATTGAGAGTGGTCATGAGAAGTTCTTTGTCTGTTATGGTTTCTCCAATGGCACCTAGTTGATCTCTGATCTTTGAGATCCTCATGAAGAAGGTGGCAATGGTGTCAACTTTCGTCATCTTGATATTTTGAAGCTGGTGCTTCAATGTAAGAGCTTTGTTTGTGTTGTTTCTCTCAAACATCTTCTTCAATGCATCATACATCTCATAAGATGTTTTCAAGGCAACAATACGTAGTAGTAGATGATCTCTTCCTTGATTTGATGCCATCTTCCTTCCAATAAACCTTCTCTTCATTGGTAGATGTTTTTGGTAGAGTATTTTCTATCAAACTCAATAGGTCATCCTCTTCCAAGGTGGTTTGTAGTCTTTATTTCCAGGATCTGAAGTTTCTTGATCCATCAAGCCTATCTTCCACCGAAGTTCTGTTCCTTATGGTTTGCATATTCTCCACAAATAGTAACAGCTAGGCTAGGCTAGAAACCTTAGGTTTTGTTGGACTTATGACTGCCAACAATAAGCCTTTATAAATTTAGAAGAACCCTGGTGTGTTGTAAAAATAATTCAATGAACTGCAAAAACCCTAGAGGCCAAAATTCCTCCTATTTTCAATCTGAGAGTTGCTAGAGGTGTGCTGAAGGAGGCCATACACTCTTATGCAAAATTTATTCCCAATGTTCAAGTGGAAGGTGCTAAAACTAGCTTGACAAGGGGGGCCTTTTTTGCAGTTTCATCATGAAGGTGACAACTGGCTCTTCAATGGCTTGTGCAATGGCTCTTCAAGAACTTTTCTCTGATACCATGTTGAATTTTTTATGCTTATCTCATGCACATGTTGTTTATTTCAATTTATGATGTACTTGAACCATAAACAATGCAACAATACCATACACAAGTGCTACAGTAACCAAGATCAAAAGCAGAATAACCATGCACAAGAACACAAGAGTTTATCCTAGGAAAACCCTTCTCAATCAAGGGAAAAACCCAACAATTCTTTGCTATAGATTCAAGAGAAGATCCATCACACCATGAACCCTAGAGAACACAAGAGGGTGCTTTATGAACTAGAAACTTGCACCTAAGAGAAGTGCGCACTTCAGCCATACAACTTATATTCAGAGAATGTTACATGTGTGAGAGTGAGTTATATCCACAATGGGGATCTACTCTTATTTATACAAGACATAACACATCAAAAGGATGTGTCTATTGGCATAATAGGGTCGACCTTTACAACTCAAAAATATAATTAATATTTACACAATATTAATTATGTTTTACATGGTGGGGCCGACTTGTACCCTTTACAACACAAATTAGGGTTACATCAAATCTTACTCTCAGACAATATAACAAGGGATCCACACATCCTCTAGTTCTCAACCACTAGGGACACGTCCACATGTGCTCAACCACAAGGATGTCACTCTCAAAATATTAACTAAACTAATTCCATAAGAGTACCATCTGGAGATCCATCTCAAGTCGACTCAACTAAGTCCATAGGAGTTAGGCATGAGACCATATTAAGCTATCTCAACTAAGTCCAGAGGAACACAACAAGAGAGTGTTATCACCCCATAAATTATGGGAATCAACTGATGACTTGGACATTATGGATATTATTTGTATCTAGTGCTTTTATTGACAATTGATTTTTCATTCTGCAAAAAGAAAAGAAAAAATAAAAGAAAAGAAAAAGAAAAGAAAAAATAAAAGAAAAAAGAAAATAAAAAAGAAAAGAAAAGAAAAAAGAAAAGAAAAGAAAAGGAAAAGAGGGCATAAAATAATTAAAAGGAAAAAGCCCCATGCAATAATAGTAACTTGGCCATACCTTTCAAGCATGGCCAAGTTCTTTTTAAATTTAATGTTGATAGAGTAGTGAATAAATCTGACCAGACTGTCTAATCCTGGCCAAATAGCCCTTAGGTTAGAGTAGTGAATAAATCTGACCAGACTGTCTAATCCTGGTCAGATAGCCCTTCGGTAGAGTAATTTCTTAACCCAATAGTTTAATATGGGTTAATTGTCCTAGGAAGATAGGTTAGCATGTAGATTAGTTGCTTCATTTGCTTCACCACCCATGAAACCAGATTGATGAAAATGCTACACCATGTCTCCATTGCCTAAGAATAGTTTAGATGATGTCCCCTTGGTGGTGTCTATGTGAAAAATTGGGAAAAACCCATAAAAGGCACTTATCCTAAGTTTTCCCTACACATCCTTTTTCCGCTCATGATTTATTTTTCCTACACTTATCAGCGGTCCAGATCATAGTGCTCAGATCTACGGCGCACAGAGAATTCCAGACGCCCCCGACTATTCTGCTTTTAACCGGGGGGGGCCCGGAATCAATAATAACATTGGCGCAAATCTGGACAGCCCAGGGAAGGGCGCTTAAATCAACGGTTCACAATGGATTCCGGACCCCCCCCGTCCGTTCTACCTTTAATGGAGGGGGGGTGTCCGGAATGAGTATTAAAGAGCACGTCGAGATCTGCGTCCTGGAAACGGGTGCGCAGATCAACGGTCTAGAAAGGATTTTAGACCCCCCCTGGTGTTCTGCTTTTAATCAAAGGGGGGGGTTCCGAAATGGATATTCTCTCCAGCGGGCCCCTGGTCATAGGTGGCGCAAATATATTGGACCCAAAGTCTTTTCACCATATGCCATCTGACAACCTCCATCACTCAGGGACGTCATCCTCCACTGATGCACTTGTTCCACTGATTCCCAAGATACGTCCTATCCCATAACTGCTGTCAGTCCCTATTGCCAGTCCCTCACCCCTTTCACTCATTAACAGCCCCTTATTGTGACTTTTACCACCAATCCCTGGCCGCCATGTCACTCGTCCGTATGCTTTGGCCACTGTCACCTGCCACCTCATCCCAAGTGGCCCGTTGTCCATTTATTACAGGTTAACATACCCGTTATCCTGCTGACGTATCTCCCGCGTCCGACTGACCCCATTTTTGAATAAAACTACTGTTATTCCCCTTTCATTCATTATTCATCCATCACGCCATAAAACTTACCTCTTATTCCTCCATTGCTTCCTTGTCGCCTTCATCCATAGTCAGTCGACCCCACTAACATATTGTTTATTGCAGGTACTGTTGCAGAGATGGCACCAAAGCCAAGGCTAGCGGAAGGAGAAGAGAATCCTTTTCTTCCTCCTCCTATTGACCTGGACAAAATCCCGCTGGTGGATAAAGACAGGTTGATCGCAGAGACCATCTGCGACTTCGATTTTTCAGACCTCCAGTCATGGCTCCGGGAAGTGTTTCTAGACTAGAGTGATAAGATTGGACTCTGGGAGTCCAATTTGCCCCTGTACCTTTTTCCCCAGATACACCACTTTCCCGAATTCACCCTCAAAAGCCAATCCTATTATATTCCCGACCAGAGAGCCATCATCTCATTTTCTGGAGACGTCCTCTTCTTCATCACTCCCAAAGACATTGACCAAATGATGCAAATTCCCCGTGCTGATTCTGTCTCTCCTTTCGACCTAGAGATCCTTACAGAGCTGTATCAAAAGATGACCTTTCCACAGAGAGCTCAAATTTTAGAGTTGTTCCTTCCCACCTCTACTTAATTCCCTTCCACCAATCCACCTTACCCATCATCCATGTTCTCCACCAAAGGAAACCAGATCATTTCCTCTCTTTGCGCTCTGTTAGGATACTCTTCCGACCAGTGGGTAGACGAGCCCATTCTGGGTTTTCTATCCATTTTCACTACTAACGAAAAACCCACCACCCAGTTCGATTTCAGTACCTTCCTGGCCAACAATATTCACGAGCAGTTCATGAACTTTGGCACGGAGGGAATGTTTAGATATTCATCCATATTGGCCTACGTGTTTGTTTTTTATCAAGTCGATAAATTCAGTTTTTCTATGCAGAAAATGGACGCAGATGGAAAGCCTCAGCCAGTAATAGCATGGACCTCTTTATTGAAGCGTAACTCTGCTGAATACGACTTCAAAGCATTCATTGATCAGTTTTACCACCCGGTGGTAAGCATGTTGAGTGGCAGGCCTGAGCCACGAATAAACGATGAAGTTCAGAGAATTCTACATATCTCGGACAACGCAAAGACAGGAGACTGGTACCTGTACCGAAACCACTCTGAGATTAGAGTTTTTGGGTGCAAATTGGCACCTTACAAACTACCTCAATATGTGCCGATAAGAATCTTTGCGTTATAATATATTAGACAGATAATGAATTCGGATGACATTCATTTTGTTTCCCTGAAGAAGAAGCAGTAATTGAGAATAAAGGGGCAGATTGGTTCTTTCATCTGCAATAGTCGAGGCACCGGGGAAGAAGCTGACAGAATGTTGAAGGAGATGAAATTATTTAAGAGTTTCACATGGCATTATGATCCATGCGGGATCATTTCAGAAATGTGGGTGAGGAATAAGAATATCCCGTATGTGCATGAGTCCAAGCTCGAGATCGAAAAATTTGCAAATCAGACTATATGGGTGCCTGCACCTTAGTCGAAATGGAACAACAAGTTGAAGTGGAATAGCGGGTGCCCTCGACGAGTGTGCCACCCACCACCACACCTTAGGTTCCCAAGGAAAAAAGGCCTTGACAAGAGTTGTCTCCACCTGTCACAGAGGTGTCATCAGAGGAGTTCCAGATGCACACCAAGAGGCCAAAGATAGTTTCAACACCTGGCACGACAGTAGAACAGGAAGTCCCGCTTACCACAGTAACTACCTGAGTGATCAAGCCGGTCATTCTACCTTTTGGTTCGAGCCATCATAAGGCAATCACAACAGCAATACTGAAGAAATCCACAGATTCTCCCCGGGATACTCAGCCAAGAAAAAATGGGCCCAAGTTGGGCATTTTTGAGAAGTACGAATTGATCAAGAAAAGAACCAGACCCTACCCAGCAGTACATACGCCCAGTTTCGGAAGCAGTTGTCAACTATGCAACATAGGCTGTTGTCTGCATTTGATATAGAAAAGGGAAGAATGCACATGGCCTACCTCCAAGCCTAGGTACCGGATCCCAAAGTGATCTCAGACTACAAGAGGGCCACCTTCGAATTCTAGGTGAAGGATGTGCATCTAGCAGATCAGATGGATCTGCACAAACAAACAAGGGAGATGGTTTTTCACACATTGGCACACGCTTCAGCTTCTACAACAAAATTTCATGTATCACTGAACAATGCTCAGACACAACTCAAGCTGGAGAAAAAATCATCTTTCGCAAAAGACAACAGAATCAAGACGTTGGAGGAGATAGTCCTCAAGATTGGTTATGATCCTGCAAACATCAAAGCAGCAGAAGAGATGATAAAGAAAAAGAATGCAGACATCACATCCTTAAGAAAACAATTGAAACTCCTGCCCACAGAGGACTCACAGGTGAAGGAGATATCAGAGAAAGAAGGTGAGAAGGATGAGATGCTAAAGTTGCTCATGGAGCAGAATGCTCAGCTCAAGGAAATGGAAGCTGAGATGGAAAAATTATTGAAAGAGAAAGAAATTTGATGGAAGGCATTCCATTGAGTGCTATCCCCATTGCAGGATTGAGCACTGCAACAGTGACAACAATTTCATCAGCAACACCAGTGACATCACTAGAGGGAACAACTGATCTCACCAAATCCCTGGAAAAGATGAACTTACAAGAGACTGAAATCAGCAGGATGAAGAAGGAAGTTGAGAACCTCCAAGAACTCAAAACTTCTTTCCAAACTAGTTTATCCAAGGAGAAGCATGTAACTGAGCATCTAAGGAAGGAACTACAGCAGCTCCAAAAACAAACAGTGGCAGGGAAGACTTTGGCTGAGGTCAAAGAGAATGTATGGACAGACATCGTAAAGTCCATAAATGAAATATGGCCAATGATCCAGATTATGTTTGAACAAAATGAGTTGGTTCAGAGAAGCCAACAGGCCATTGAGAAGATTAGAATAGAGTTGGGAGACATGCCCACACAAGAAAATGAGATCATCAGATTCTTAAATTCTAAGAACAGAGAAGAGCTGGAAGAACTGAAGATCAAGGATAGAACAGAGACCATAATTGAGGTAAAAAGGGTTTTGACTAAGAGAAGTATAATGCTTCAGCTGGAGGAAAAGGTTCAGGTCATGGACCAAGGAGTACAAAGATTCTTCAATAAAATTGATGCTCTCCAAAAGAAAGGTCTACCTGGTCTGAAAGTCATAAATGATAAATTAATGACACTCCCAGATTATAAAAAGAGATTGTCTGAGGTGTCTAAAGACAGTTCAAAATTTGCTGGCATACAAGGGAGCATCACTGGAAAATCATTCCTGGACGCCCTTTAGTTGGACATCAGTATCCAACATGAGATTCGATACATTTTCCTCACAAAGCCCACGTTTGCTAAATATACGAAAATGGATGAAGTGTATTGGAGACTAATCAAAGTCACTGTGCCTAGTCAGATCAGATGGGAGGAGCTCTGCGATCTTCTCGACTATCATCTGAGTTTTCTAGGTCCAGTCACTTGTCCAGTCAGAAGAGGTTACACAGGAACCTCACCAACAGCCTACCCCAGAAAGTCCGCATGTAGTTGTACCGAGTCATCAAGTAGTTTTGATTAGTTAAATCAGTTAGGCTAAAAATAGAATGAGCACATCCTGATCAGTTATGACAGGAATGTTTGTAATTTGAATTATAAATACTTCACCTTTCAAAGTATTGAGGGTTGTTGATTCGCACACCCTATCACTATCAAACTGTACTATTTTTGAAGAGATCTGCCATTAATAAAGAAGAGGCACTTTTATAGGATTCTTGCATATGTTCACTGGTGATGTCGATTTTCTAAGTTGAATGTTTTTCTTCCTCTGTAATCATTTTGTTTTCTGGAACTAATCTTTATGAATAGCGTAATGTTGCAGGATTTATCTTTGATACCCTATTTCCGATTCTAAAGATTTTAATGTTTATCTTCTAATATCTTCAATTAAGAAATTCTTAACTGCTTGTTAGTTGAAGTTATCTTTCTTATCTTTTCTTCTGTCCATCATTTTAATTACTAAAGATCCAGCGAGTATATTATCTCGCCCTGTGAAAGTATTCTTTTGGCATTTCTGGTTGCATCTCATATCTAATTAAACATAGACCCCATAGCCCAATGGATGTGTAGACCATCTCAACCAATTTAAAAAACTCTTTGACAACAAAACCTACAGTTTCTTTACCTAGCCTAATATCTGAAATTAAAAACAAAGCTAAATCATTTAGAGAGATCCCTCTCTGAAGCTGGAAGGGCTAGATCCTAGCTTTAAAAGCGGTTGGATAAGGTTACCTTTGTAGATTTCTTCTCTTTCAACCTCTAGGAGATTTACCAAGTGCTAACAAAGAGCACACATCATCTCAACTCAATCCAGAGGAGTATGACACACCCATCACATGGGCTCTCTCACAGATCGTCTCAACTCAGTCCAAAGGAGAATGACTTAGAGAATGTCTCATGAAGCTGCAATCAACAATAGAGGGGCGATTTGAGGAAGAAATCTGGAGTATGTGAGAAATCAGAGAACCAAGCAAAGAAAGTAACAAAAGTTGTGGATGTTTTATCTTGAGGATTTCTCTCCTACATTCACAATAAAATTAGCAAGTTGAAATGATGGAAAACAGAAACCAATTAGCACACTAATTGTAATGACATTAAATAAAATTACAAAATAGGAACATCACCTATGTCAAGGGGACCTTCCCGACCATATGAAACGTGCCTGAAGAGTTAGCTCAGATAAAAAATACACACATCAATAATTAATTCTATATTTATTAAAATTCAAACTTTAGATCAATAATAATACCAAAACAATGTTTCTATATTCATGATGATCCCGCATACAATAATTATATTATATTTATACATATCAATCAGATTATTGGATGCATCGATCCATCGTTCCCTTGGACAATATTTTCTAAGATACAAATAAAGAATTAGCTACAACCAACGAAGGATCTCATACTAATTTAAATGATTTGATAACTAAGGTGTCAAACCCAAGGCCATGTCATCAAATCTGGGCGTGGTGTTTTCAAATCTAGACATATCACAAAATTTGAGCAGATGTCAGTTCAAAGAACCATCGATAAATCCTCAACTGTTATGGAAAACAGTCTATGTGAGACCCTATTTTCCATGTTGGGAACAAAACCCATGTTCCATATTCTTCACATTCTTCTTTATTTGTACGCAAATTGAGGCCAAAATTGATTGTCTAGAACTTTTATTAATTTGGCTGAATTATTCCCCCTGACCTAGAGGTCCACACGTGCAACTTGGATGGAATTTTCCACACTTGTACCAATGCCAACATCACTTCAGAGAAAACCCATGTTTATGATTTTTTCCACAAAACACATGAATATGCTAAACAATGACAAGTACCAGAATGACAATAATCATGCCAAAATGTTGAACTGCAATAATGGTATGGGAATACTGATTATGCTAGTACAAGAATCACAATTCACAAACTGTCATCAATAAACCATGATATAATAATATTTTAAGCACTAAAAACAGAGAAAATACGATGTATTAACCAAACTGGATATAATGACAAATGATTGCGTTTAATTAGGGTTTATGGTATGTATTAACAACGAAATGTAGAAAATGGTTTAAGAATAGTGGTTTTATTGGGCATAGAAATATGATGAAAATGGAGACCAACAGTGCCATGATTCCATTGCCTGAAATCCACAAATGGGTTCTATAGCTAGGTGATCTCAAGGCTCATCAAAGGATTGAAAGGGTAATCATGGAAAAGTGGGTTCTGGATCATGGAGTTGCCAAATGAATCTAAAATGTTCATCAAAGAAAAGGGGAGAGGGGACTTCCCTCAGGTGCACTCTCCAGAAAAAATAGGGAAAGGATTTGGGATAGCTTGCCAAAGTGTCTTTAGGGCTCAGAAGAGGATTCAAAATCCTCCCTGGCAACGATGCCAAAATGTTATCGCACAAACTATAGTTTGGGAAAATTCTGACCCAATCCACAAGACGACATGAACTATGGGAGAGTCTACCCATTGTCACCTTAGATAAACCCTTACCTCACTTTAGTGAAGGAGAAATCCTATTCTAGGAGTGAATCCCGAGTGACCATAGGGGGGAAGAAGATGGAAAATGGAGTAATGGAAGATGATGCCACTATATTTCAAACCACGAAGTGGAATATGGCTTGGAAACAAGTCTTGTAAATGGTCAATAGTTTCCAAATGCTTGAGTACTTGCATAAGAGAGTTGTACCTTCCTAAGACAATAGAAAAACAAGTATACAAGACCAATATTCCAATGGAAAAACAAGTGAAGGTTCTTGTTCGATATAATTATAGTAAACAATGATATAAATCAACAAGTAAATGATCATAATAGAAGTTGTTAGATATGTCACCGAAAGTTCCATAAAGATGCAAGAGATTATGCTAGCAATGACTAGTATAACTTAAGTAAGATAAAACTAGACTTTAGTGACAAAGTAAGGATGTTAAGAAAAGTTATTGAAGTGATATTATGACAGCCTTATGGCTGTAGCAAGAGGTTGCTACAACATAAATAATCAACCACCCAAATTTTACAAATAAACCACCCAAAAGATGCAGTAAGATTAGTAGATTATTATGGCAACTTATTAACAATTTATGACATTTGAAAAGTGAATAAGAGAGAAGTTTATATGATTTTGCTTCATCCCTAATGGATGTAGCATGAATTTTATAACATCAATAATATTTCCTTGACCAATCAAAATGCTCTAGTAGCTCAAGCAAACTATTAAGGAAAATAATTGATTCCACTTTAAACAATTTGAATATCTCGTAAAATCACGCATTCCAATGCAGTAATTTTGTTTCTCCAAGGAAATTTTCAGATTATTGTTTTTGTATCTATTGGGTAAATGGAATCTTGGATATAAGAGTTAGATCCAAAACATCACTAGGTGTGCAGGCTCTTCTACTTCCTAGTGCATGCAAAACCAACTAAGGTAAGGCTAGGAGGGTGTAAGCCTTTTTACTCCTCCTAGTAGCCTTGTAAAAAATGGCTTATCAACGAGTAAATAAAATGAACATTGGTGGAGGGTGTATGCTCTCATACTCCTCCAATGGTTTTAGACAATAATATTAATGAAAATAGAGGAAAGAACCAACAAATGTAGAAATTTCCTTACCAATTTCATAAATTAGCAAGATCAAACCTTAGTTACCAAGCAATATCCATCCATAAACAAGAGAACAAGCCTCCAAGAGGTGTGCACCACCTTATCTCCACAATATACCAAGAAAAAACACCATAATATAGTTTTACAAGAGAGAGATTATCCAAATTGCCCAAGTAGGGTGAAAATTTCAGCCAAGTAGTCTTTCTTCGATGATAGAGCTATGTTAAAATGAAATTAAAATGATCTGTATTTATACAAAAATCCTAAAAGGTGTTTGTCCACATAAAGTTTGGGTAAACCAAAAATTAAGGAGGCCAACCCCCTTTACTTTTCCCCTTTACAAAATATTTTAAGTTTGCACATAAAGAGAACCCTTAAAATGTAACGTCAACCCCTTCTAGGGTGATGCCTTGGTCACTTTGGCAAGACATTGAGCTTGAGGATGAAATCATTGGGTTTCCAAAGGCCTTCCATTCATGCATGTTATAAACCTAAATTGCAACATACATGCTTACCTGGCATCAGGCCATCTCATATCCCTTCTTTGCCAAAGCACTACTGAGCAACTCTTTAAAAAACCTCTTTTATAAGGGCCCACGCACCCTACTCCATTACTACATGCGTGTACACGCTAGCTGACCTAAAATAGTCCGTGTGGACCAACAAAAGCATGAAAAAAGGAAAGTTGTTGACGTAACACACAGCTCTGGGTGATTTAACTGAAACTCTCAACCATGCATGGCCGAGGGTTCGTCCAAATACCTAGCCTCTTATAGACTATAAAAGGAGGGCTAGGGGTCCCATTTGGAAGAGTAAATATATAGCAAAGAAACTCTGCCCATTTGCATATTCACATTGTCCCAACCCTTTAGCCATCCTTGTGCCAGAAGAGATGGGGTCTTCTTTCTAAGTTACAAGGGATATCCCTCATAAAAGTGCCAAGTTTCCATCAAAGACCACATCACCACCAAAACCCTAGCCCTAGGGTGACGTCAATCCCTCCAAGATGAAGGCTCACGCTAGGTGTTTTCCTCCAAAATGCCTATCAACAAGGTCCTACAAAGATATAAAAGTATGCCCTCCAAGGATCTCAAGTAAAAGCATCATGGCAAGTAAAATAAGATTTAATATAAGATCCACCTAAGCATTTACATCAAAAACTACCTCATCAAATTAAAAAAGTGCTCAAAGACCCTATGCAATTTACCAAGTTTAGGTATGGGAGGGTTGACAAGGTGACCTATTGGGTGAATCATTCCTTGAGACAATGAGTGTTTTCTAGGTGGACCCTCTCTAAGTCATGTGGAGAAGATGTAGTTTATGAGGGGTAAGACTTTTGGGCATGGGGTTCATGACATACAAGGGTTCATATTGTCTCATTTATGGGTTCCTTTGTAGAGGGTGTGATGCACCTTCATTCTCAATGCATCATTTTTCCAAGCCCATTTATTTCCATTAATTAATTAATGTCCAGAACGACTGGGTACTCCTAATGGGTAACATAGATCTTGGAGGGAAACACCACAATGTAACTTGAAGGGAGAGGTACACAGAGTGCCATAGGGGTAAAGTCAAGCTTGTAAAACACATGTGTAGATCCCTCAACAAGTGGGACATTTTAATATGTGTATTTGTTTTTGAAATTCTTTGATTTTTTAGGAGAAACATTTCATTGTTGTCAAGACCTCTTTTGGAGAGCATATGGAAGGTTATAGTTTTTTCTTTTATCTTTTTCTAGTTGCATTCCCTCTGGGCCTTCATCCCCTTATTCCCATAAAATGAGGTACAATCCCTTCTTGGGTCAATACACCCGAAAATACCAAAAGATAAGGAGACGAAATGGGGTGAAGTGTGAAAAATGGTAAGTATGATCAGGAATGGCACGATGACTCATCAAGGAGACCTACCAGTAGAAAACCCATCCCTAAGGGAGACCACTTACTAGGGCACAATGTCAACCACCAAGGTGAAACAGGGGAAAGAGCATAACTTCCAAGAAAATGTTCTAAAATCAAAAGTAGTTTTAAATACAACATACTGAAATTTCTAAAATATTAAAGTGATACTTACCACAATTCCTGACTTGTACCTTATGGAGTAAGACCTATCGTCTTCTGGAGGCAAGTTGATGTCATTGTCATGAATCCAAGATGTGTGGTGGTGAAGCATGTATCTCTCTGTGCATGTGGACATTGTCAGTCATCTGTCTCTCGATACTCCACGTCTGCAACCTAAGGGCCTCGAATCATCATATCCTTAGTTATATCAAGAAATTGGGGATAACATATGGCTCCTACTCAGGGACATGTACTCGTCGTAGAGTGCATGAGAACCTCATCATCTCCTGGTTAGATCTGTTCCTACACTAAAATATAAAAACATAAAATATAGGGTGTTTCACTCACCCTTTTCTCATATATATCAAAAATCAAAATCTCAAAATGACCACTAATCTAGAAAACAAAATTTTGTACTTTTCATATATTCATGAAAGAGAAGCATGCAAATTGAAATGCAAGTAAAGAAAAATGAAATGCAGCTAAACTACCATGAGAAATCAATATGAAAAATGAAAGAAAGAAAGATGACCTACCTACTTACCCGGGGCCTGGGGCCCATGGTGATCAAATGTTCTGGATGTCAAGTAAAATCATACAACCAATGCAAGCAACTGATTATCTCATCAAGGTATCCCCCCTCGTTCTTAACTATGTAATACAACAAGGATAAGTCAAGCACATAATATTCATAAGAATAAATAGGCATATAATCAATCATCAAATGAAACTCATGGAAATGGGTTAGAGGGAGGAAATCCTACTAGAGAGAGAAACCACAAGCCTAATCATCCCGAAAATCCTTCCTGAAGGAATATCCATGAACCCGATCAATCCATCTCTGAAGAGGGTTAGCATGATGTTGAGGGGTCCAATTTCGCCCGACAACAACAAGGGTTACTCTTAGATATACAATCCCAATTAGACTACACACCATTTGTATTAGGAGACCCATCCAGAATTTCACCCGACACCCATTTATTACTAACTTTTGGTTTTCTTACAAGTTACGGTCTGGTGTATCGAAGAAGTGGGTGGGTGAAATTCAGAGATGTAGATGAAGAAAATGTATGTAAATACAAATAATCTATCACTAATATATGCTAACCTATCATATCTAGGAACAATGCTAACGTAACCAGTGAGTTATAATGCAACCAAAACTTTAAACAACTTTAATATACTTAGTTATATAAAAAAAGAATGATTGGAAGAAAATAACATACGTAATCATGTAACCAAATTAGTCTAGATCACAACAACATATACTGAAATAACTCACAAAACTCAAGACATTGGAATATTCAAAGGAATATCAATAACTGCAGAATATGAAAGATTGCATCAGAATTAGTCTACAACAAAACAAAGCATTCTTCTATCTGTTTCCACACATAATTACTTCTATAACATGTTGGCCCTAATGGATTTTTGTAACACACCCGACCCCTAAAGTACCTTTTTAAGGGATGGGGTATAAAAAAATTTATTTTCTTGATCATCTCGAATCCTCTTCCTAAGATATCCATCACCTTCTACTCGACAAGAGATTTTTGACGACTGCTACCATGCTCAAATCCAAGCTCTGGATTGCAAGTTATGGCCCTTTAAGGTTATTTAAGTCTTCATTAACTAGAGTCCCTTACAATCATGTGGCACCCACATGGCTCCCTATCACCTGACACTAAACATCATCATAGTATACAAAGACTCTTCCAACCTGAAGTTTGACATTGGTCTAGCTTCTATAGGTCTACTAGGTTAATTAACCATTAACACAACAAAATCCTACTCTTTACCAAAATTTCCAAGGAACTCAGATTCATTAATATTAATTAGCGCCTAAGTATTTGGACTTCAGAGAAATTCCTCCTAATGTTCTCATGAACCTAAATCTCTTGAATGTCGAAGTCCCGAAGAGGGTCCCTTTTCATTTAATTAATTATATTTAAATTTTCTGACAACCTGTAGGAGCAGGAAAGTAAATATGGGCCTTCTGCCCATTTTGACTCATCCAATCACACCAATCCAAACCTCCAGAGTTCCAAATTCCTAGACTCTCGAAGGGTCCACACTTATATGTGGTGGTGCGTTAAAAGCAAAGGCAGGGACAGGTAGATCCTAACCTTCATCCGATTAACCCCAGCGTCCCAGCTTCCGAAGTTTCTTGAAGTCCTGAGCTCCTAGTGCCTCGGGGTATTCCACCAAATATTGGGCCAAGCAAGAAATGTACATGGCATTGAAACGTGGCAAGGGGTAGAGATGATCCAACGATCAGGAAAGATCCAACGGTCAGTAAATATCTCGATTTTTCTCGGATCTACAGTTCTCGTCACTTCGCGATCGAGAATTGGATCGAGGTTTAATGATGGGACATATCCCACAGTCACAGTTAAGGAAACTGCTAGATGTCAGTCAACCTTGCCGGTAACCGCACCAATAGGTTTCCTTCAGTTGGTTTCGAATGTTGTAAATTCATAGCATCACGGAGCTCTGAACTCCCAGAGTTCTGAAGCCAAAATAGCTCAACTCCTTTCAGACCCAACGAAGGTTTCCAAGGTCCTGGTCATAAGGATCTTCTGACAAGTCTCAGGGATACACGATCAACTCTTATCCATGATTTGGTTAGGGCCATGGACATGATCCCTCATTCAAACAAATGAAGGGTTTGAAGGAGACACCCTCCCTCCACAAAGCTCTAATATAATAAGTCGTGAAGGTAAATTTGAGGTGTCGACAAGACTGAGGTGTTCTAGTGATGTCTACCCCGACTTATACATTATAAAATCAATCATTGGGAAAATTCCCTTAAGGATTTTCCAACCAGTATAGAAATCGTAAATGTATTCCTAAATTCATTTGAAGACCCATGTCTCATATCTCTCCAACTGCCATGCTAAGGAAAACAAAAACCATTAAAATGAAAGGGTTCACAGAAAAACAATAAGCATTTCTAAATTAATCATACAATGCAAATTTTAGTCACAGAAACAGACATTCAACCATCATTTCAATTCTAGTACACATGATATAAGAATACTTATCAAGAAACCATATAGTGAAGAAACTGTTGAGAGGGGTTCTCATTTCCACCCAACCATAGGCATAACCACTCCTAGATGAATTTACTATTGGCCACCCCCTAGCTAGATCATGATGCCTTGAGAGAGACTCTTGCTTCTTGTTTAGTGACAATCAGGGATGATGACCACTCTCCTCCTCCCATGGGAACTTGGCAATTGGTTTTCTCTTCACCAAGCAAGGGGGGCTGTAAAGAGTGCTTCATTAGTCACTCATCTTCCTACAACCCCGTTTATCATCTTGAACTCAAAATGATTCCAACAACTTCTTGTACCCAGAGCAATCTTGTTGTTCATTTCTCCTCAGAGCTAGAGAGTTGCACGTGCTCTTTTCCTTCAGGAATAATGGTCTCTCAACTCATCCTCTTTGCAATCCCCTCTGCCCATGAATTCCTTTATTTTCTTGCCTTACTCAGCAAGATTGCGTGGGTCCAAATCCCCAATTCTTGGTTAGGTCAAGAAGTATTTCAGATGGGTACTCTGTCCATATCCTCATTAACTCTTGAGGAGGAATTCCAAACTACCAACCTTATTGGTAACTTAGTTTTGGGTCAGAGGACCATTCTGGGTCTAAGTAATTTAAATCCAGTAAGGTAATAGTTTGGTGGGGGTCATCTCTGTTAGAACACTTATAATTTTCAACTTTTATTCTTTTGTTTTGTTAGAAAAACAGGACCACAGAGCAATAAAATAAAACAAATGCAGAAACAAAACACAAAAGACACACAATACAAGAGAGACACAGATTTACGTGGTTCACCCAGTGTGGGCTA
>JZKD02S1877521.1:174780-207778 GCA_000966675.3 Picea glauca
GCCAGGTCCTTGCTTTATTATTATCCAACAAATGAAGGGATACAACCTACAACAAAACCCGCTGTAACTTCCTCTTCTTTCTCTCACAGTCTCCTCTCTCAGAATACAATATTCATCATCAATCATAGCCGCAATAAATTTCCCTCATAAAAGAGGGTTTCCTTCTAGGGAAAAAAACCCTAACATAATCTCTACCATTAGATCTACGACCTTATAATGAACGGTCCATATTTACAATGAAATTAAAATATACTTTTATAAGGCAATTTTTACTTTGGGGGCTTCGCCCCCGAACCCCCACTTGCCCCCAAACCTCGCAGAGGGGGTACCCCCCTCTGCACTCCCCCATGTGGAAGAGTGTACATACTTCTGGGGTGTAAATCAGGAAGATAATCAAGCTCCACAACCAACATGTTTTTACCTCTTAAAAATAAAATTTTACTAAAAAGAATAAAACTTAGGAAATTACCTTTTTAAAATAAATTCATTGGTCGTTATATATTAATAAAGCTCTTACAACAACACCCGTCGATGAGTTTTACTATTTGATCAAACGGTTCTTGTGATCTCTGAAATATAAAAACCACCCAAATTTTAAAAGAAAAGATTTAACAGACACTTCAAAGCTTCGTGCTTCAGGAGTTTCAAGAAATCTAAAACACAAAAACCCCGAAGCTACGAAGTCTTGAAGATTTTTCCTAGTGACAATTTCTAAAAGGACTTACAGATGAGTCATAGGACACGTGTCTTCTAATCTTTTTGGGGCTGACAGGTGGCATTTATTTTTAACATTTGTGTCAGATTATTCACTCAATTTCAAGTGACACGTCTCACTCCTCCTTTTTTGACACGTCACCAATAATGGTGTCATCTCTGCCACGTCACTCCCCGGAGATTTCCCTTCAGGATTTTAAACAAAGATTGAGTTCACAAATCATCGTAGTATCAAAGCACCGAAGTAATGAATATTACAAAAAAGTAAAAGTGTTTTAAAGAGTTAATAAAACATTTAATAACTTTAATTAATCATGATCAAGTATTAATTAATCACTCTGCACTTTCGGGCTTCAGGAGTTTTTTCTTGTTCTACATCCAAAAATCCCGAATGCCGAACCGCTGAAGTACGAACCACAATTTTAAAACAAATGAACTCCTGGAACTCTGAAGCGCCAAAATACATATAACGGTTTGAACGACTACTCTAGGAATTTGGCCTTAAGAGATTTCTATCATACTTCATTCAAAATCCCTGAATATTGAACGTCCAAAATACTTAAGGCTAATACAACTTTAAAAGCATGATTAATTAAAACACAAAGTGATTAATTAGAGATTAACTTCTCCGAGAATTTGGCCTTCAGGAAATTTCTTCCCTGTCTCATTCAAAACCTTCAAACGTCGAACCGTCGAAGTATTAATGACATTTATGATTGGCCAAAGTTAACGATTTGAATAAATATTTTGAATTGTCGGGTAATAAATTTCATTATATGTTTAATAATTTATTTGTCAGTAAATCGACATGAAGATTGCTAGACTTTATGAATAAAACATTTTGAATTTCAACTCATTTTACCATTTTCAATTAGAAGTTTTCTTGTAGTATAGAGCTTACAGACTTCTCTTGTTACAATAAGGATAATTTAATTTCCCAGAGGATTATGGTGCCACGCAAATATGGAAAGAAGCAATATGCATCAGTTGATGATTCTAATCCAAACATAGACGTTCTATCAGACACTTCACAAATCACAGATACCATTAAGTCTTGGAAGTAGGTTTATGATATCTTAGAGCATGAGATTATTAACTGTCTAGACGATTTTGTTGAGGAAGACGATGAGTGCTTCTCATCCAAGCTTAGATTGGTAGCACAATCAAAATTGCACAAGATTATTGCACGACCCAAGATTTTACCCTACAATGATATGATAAGTTGGGCTCTCGAGCACATCAACATTCAAACCAAAATAATTATCAGTCACCAGAAGACCTTCATTGACTCGGTTCGACCGAAGAACCTATAAGTAATGTATAAACTTTCTTCTACACCCAAATATACTTATAATGCAACATTTCTCTTGGATTTTGAGAGAAAAGAATTCACTCGATATGACAGAAGTGGTCATGATACAATCAAGTCCTGGTGGGGACATCCAGATAAATTCAATACCAACACTCATGGTATGTATTCCATGATGCCCTTAGATGCTCATATATTATATATAGCCATGATGCTCTGCCATTTATTTAGGAAAAATAACATTGCACATTCCTCAGTTGAGTGGGTTGCTATAATGAATGAATTAGTCAAGGGATATACTTTCAATTGGGCTAAAATGTTGTCTAATAACCTGGCTAAGGAAATTGTTGAGTACCAATCATTGAAATCAAAAGGGAAATATTCTCCTTTTTACATGTTTGCATATATCATGGATGCCATTTTCTTCATGACCCCATTCCCCCTAATGAACTGGAGTTGGACCCTGACTAGTTCTAAGTCAATACATTTCTACCACTCCAAACTATGGGAAGAAAATGCTAAAGATTTATTTTACGAAATTTGTCACAACATAGTGGTATCGATTCATACAACTATCTATGGCCACCCGCCACCCAGGATTTCAGAGAATATTATGGGAAACTTAGGCACATTTGCAGACTGGTATATTGAGGAGAACTTCTCCTACATTAGAGTGTTCGATTGTTCCATAACCCCTCATGCCCTTCCACAATTTTTACCTGACAGGCTAGTGTGCAGAGAAGTGGCATACCAAACAGTAGTAGGAGGTATCACCAAGGAATTGAAAGCGGCTTAGAAAAAGGTATGGCCAACTTTTACCATTCAGGTGTGTATGTTTACATTGTTAGATTTTGGTCACATTAAAGTTGAGGCTGCAACCTTGGAAGATGTCAAATTAGTTGACATCGAATTCAAAAGACACGATCTACATAAAGTTGTAGAGAATCATTTGGCTCAATACAATATGGAAAGATACATCTATGAAGAGTCTCCTTATGATGATATTTTCAGGGGAACTAGATCCTATGAAGAAGTTCAAAGTAGATTCTAGACTCTACCTCCTGACCAACAAGATGGTTTCCTCAGATTCCAAAATCATAGACGAAAAAACTTTCCTAAGATCTTACAAGGAGATTCAAGACCCATGCCATCTTCATAGGCAGCTAAATCCAGAGAATCTGAGCCAAGTTTCTCCACAAAAAACAAAGCTGAAGAAGTTTTGAAGAGTTCAGATGGGTTGTTTAAAGAGATAAAAACATCATTTCTAGGCCTAAATGATCAACAAATATTAACTTAGTTTGAATATTTCATGAACCAAGGACAATTTTTTCCCCATTCAACACCAGTTGCTTCTACTGGCAACCCAAGCACAACAATTCTAGAAAGATCTATATCAATTATCTCTCTTATTCCTTCATTAACCCCTTTACTAACCAGTTTCAGAACTCCTAGTTCAGAGCTCGTTCATGTAAATGATATTACTCCTATCTTGCTTAAATAAATTCCCCCCTTAAGTTTATTTTTCAACAAGAAACAAAAATCTATAGTAAAGAGAGAATCTCAGCAAAAAGATGGAGTAGTCACTAAAAGGAAAAATGTAGTGTATGATGGGAAAGACCAAGATGATCCTCGGTTTGCAAAGGAGGTTGCAGATTCACTAGGGGATTTTTCCACTGCCAACCAATGATCAGTGGACAATCTGACCAAACAACTGCAACAAAAATCTCTCGTGGTGGAACAATTGCATAATGCAATACATAGTACATAAAATATTGTCAGAAACAGAATGAATCAAGACATAGAACAAATCAATTTAAATTATCAACATCAGATGAAGCAATTACAGGATAAACTCGAGCTGATTTACCATAGTTTGCAAACCAACAAAGGCATGATCACTCAGAGGGACAATTTGATAGAACAGTTGCAGGCCAAATTGACCCTAACAAAGAACACAACAATAGACATCACTACTTTCAAAGCACAAGCATCTGAAATCAATGAGAAGCTGGAATTTGTCCAGCATGATTTATATCAAAAGGTAGATACTATTCAAAAATACTATCAAGCAATAAATAACTCTATAAATTATTTGTGATAAAGAAAAAGATGCTTGTGTGGATAGATCCAAGTTTCAGGAGTTCATCATATGGTGGCAGAAAGCCAATATCCCTAGTCTCCCCCCTTTCTCACAATATGAACAAGTGAAGGGTGAAATGGCCTTGAAAGTTTGGGATACAAATCTAGAGTAAAGCAAGAAACTTTCCAACGAGGCAATGGAGGCTTGTCTAGAAACACTATCTTCTATAGAATCAAATTTGATATAATTTGAAGAAAACAATATCTCAGAGGTATTAGGGAAGATTGATGTAGAAATGAATAAGGAAAACTACAGAAAAAATAAGGAAAATATTCAATCTGACATTCAACAGATGAATCTAATTGATTTGGTCAAGATTAATGAGTTGTTGGTGAAGCCAAATTTACAGTTTCAAATTACAACCCAGGAAGTAAAGAATATCTAGGAAAATATGCCACTAGTACAAAAGAAGATGTTCACCTTTGAATTGAATGAGAAAATTGAACCTTCAAGATTTGTGGTAGGCTTGATGGACATGTGTACCCAATTCAATGAACAGAGGAAAGTGAGTACATTTGGGAACAAATGAAGGAACATATGAAGCGCCAATATTTCAAACTATAACTCAACAATATCTGCATTTTGATTTTCCATTGGGATTGTATTCTATATTTAGAGCGGATATTGTGGAAAGTCCAACTACTTTTAGTTGAGACAATTTTTTTATAAATAGATAGATTTTAGATCTATTCAAGGATGCTTTTGTCCTAATGTAAAAGAGAGAACCTTTTTAAATATTAATACAAGTGCAGACATAGATTCTAAGTTTCGTTCCATTTGAGTTATGTGCTTTCTCTATGTTTCCATCTCTTACAAGTTTCCTTCTGTAGTTCTTGAAGGGTGAATGATTGCAATTTAGTAATATGTCTACTATGATCATAACATATCAGAAGTTCATTCAGTAACAATTTTTCCTCTGTTATTACTGTGAGTAAAACCAAGACCTGTGACATGTGTGAATCGCTACATTCTTAATCTCCTTTCAAGGGTACATCTTCTATTTTTCTTCTATTGCAAACAAGGTGAGACTTATCTGTAATTGATGCCTTGCTTTGTTTTAACAGTTTTGTAAACCATTTATACATCACTTGAAATTAAAATTATGACTCAGATAATGAGATACAACCTCTATACTATCTTATCATAAATTTCATTTAAAGATGATTTCTCAGAAAACTAAAGGTAGAAGAAAGCACTTATAAAAAACATTTGATTTAAAACTTTGATGCCTGACATTATTCTTTGAGCCTTATAATCAATCTCATGGACAAAAATATCAACCATTTCTAGTTCCCCCCACCATCTCTCTCATAGCATCATGATCTACCTTGACAAACCCATTCAATAGTTATGCAACACTATCCATTTTATTTAATAACAAAAATACATACATTACCTTTTATAACAAAAGGGTTCATCATTTCCAACATCCACACATATTCAATCTACCATAATCTTTTGACAAGTTATAGTTATATTTACAAGATGGGGGAAAAAGGGGTGTTACACTTCTCAATATTCATTAACACTAGATAAGTTCTCGAAAAAATTCTTGGGTCTATGCAATGCTTGAAAAACAAAAACAAAAAAGTTTTATGTCAAAGGAGTCTCTAGTCTATTTTATACAAATAATAGTAACTCCTATTTATCTTTTCGCCTTCTTCTTGAAGAGGCAATTACAAAACTATTCATATTCCCTTCTCTCATGATAAGTAGAAAAAAAGGATGAAACTTGAGGTGGTTAGGAAAAGGATGAAAGGAAAAACAATTGTTTGTCTTTTTCCTATGAACTTTTGCTCCGGAGATGAGTTGTCCAAACTTCCAACTGGTTATAAAATCACTGAATCCTCTTGTAACATAGATTCTCTAGCATTTCTTTGATCAATGTCTACTATACCTTCCCAGATAGTGTTGTATTTTTTCAACTACATTTGTATCTAGTCATTTTGTTCAATAATTGTTGCAGCTACATTTCAGAAGAGATGAAGGTTGGCATGCATATCGATGATGACACCCTCTAGATGATTCCTCACTTTTTCCGTGCTAGTTTAAAATTGAGAAGACTCATTTCATCAACCTTAACTTGTTGCAACCTCTCTTCTAACTCTTTGATCCTCATTTCCTTTTCTTCGTTCTATTGGCACAACCTCTGTATATTGTCCACAATTTCATCCATTAATGAAAATATTTCCTTAGTTGTTGCCACATGATCTTCCCTAACATATCCTATGACGGATACCTGAGTTACTACTGACAGAGGAGATCCTTCTGTTGTTGGAACCTTCTTTACCCTTTCTTGTACAATTCAACTGGTTTTGCTATCATATGTGAAACTACTTAGATCCAATATTTTAGCTGACCGAAAATATTCCCAAGGCTTGAGACCCAAACCATTACTTGTTGTTTATGTTCCTGTGCCTGCGGTGCATGTTCTAGGGACATCCAAGTCCATCGGGTGTGTGTCACCCTCTCTATCATCTGCATTATTTTTCCACCTTTCTTCTTCAACAACTTTATCTGCTTTTTCCTTTTCTACTAATTCTGCTTCTACTCATGTTGCTTCAGCTAACTCTTTTTCCTTTTCAGCAACAACTTTCGCTTCAACCTCCTCTTTTTTTTTTCTTCATTTTATGCATTGACTTTAGCTTTGTCAACTTTTAACTTTTGTTTCTTTTTAACATCGTTCCTCCTATTCAACACCTTCTCTTTGCCCCTTCTCTTTTTATTCATTGGTGCTTCCTCATCTTCTTCTGTTGAAACTGAATGAGTCAAGATGGATATGGGAGAAGATTTCTCAGCTTCATATCTCTCTGCATCTTTTTTGGTTGCTTCTCTTGTAGCCTCTTCATCCACTATTCTTCCTTTTGGTTGTCCCCACCTATTGAATATGACTGCGTCACAAGTGTAATACCCCAAGGTCGAGCCCCTATGAAATGTAATGATGTTTATAGGATGGTGAGCCGAGAATTTATAAGCTAGGAGGCTTATTTGTTTATTAGGCCAGAGAGCCTAAATGCTAAGGCTAGTGGGCCTGATTTTGTATATTTAATTATGCAGATTATTAATAAAATACATCACTACGTGTAGACCAAATATGAAGAAAGAGTTATGGTGGACTAAGCTCCACTGGGTAGGGAAAGGGATGGGGCTGAGAGGCTAGGAGGAAGGGGCTAATCTTGAGGGCTTAACCCAATGGAATATTATAATGTATTTCCTAAAAATACTAAAGTTTGGAAATAAACCCAATTATCCTAAGTTCCTTTGGGGAGAGGAACAAAATCCAAGTGGAGAGGAATGAGCTCCTAGAGAGCCAAGTGTCACCCAAGACACATGCATATTTATGTGGGAATTTCCACCATTGTGGGGGTTCAATCTCACAATTTTGTCTCTCTCATGATTCTGCAGTGGGATGATTCTCACCATTCTCGCTCTCACCATTCTGACCAATCTTGCCATCTTTCCTCATGATTTCACTCACTATTCTTTCCATCCCCTGTCTAGTTCATGCACGCACTAAGCAGGCACACGGCTAGAGACATTTATGTCATTGTTGAACCTTTGTCATTGTGAACCTTTATAATTTCTAAGTCATCCCTTGCCTTAGCCATTTTTTCATTTTGTGCTTGAAGAGGTGGGTTTTCAGGACAATGGTTGAAGAATTAGGTTGTCAGGCATGTGAGCAACTCTCTTCAGATGAAAGAATTTTTTGGGGAAGTGATTTCTCCTGGATGGAGTCCAGCAACAACTACAAAACTATAAGAATTCTCGATCCGACCTGTTGTTGAATCCCTGGAAGGGAAGTGGAGCATCTGATGGACTGTGGAACAATGAAGGTGCATATTCCTAGGGTGGGGCATGCATGTGGGGAATGAGATTCTGTGAGTAGTGGGCATAAGTAGGATCCTTGGGGAGAATCATTCCCGTTGCATTGTGCAATGTCCCATAGCCTCAGCCTAGCCTAGGATTCCTTTTTCCTGGGTGGAGTTTAGTCCCATATCAGGGGTGACCCACTGCTGATAGCTTGGAGCAGCATGGTCTAAGGCTGGGAGGTTCGTGGAAGATATGCACGCATTCGATGTACTCCTCATAAAAAGATAAATAACAAATATATGTTAATTGTACATGCTATGTTTAAATGTTGTGTTTAAGTACATGTCTAAATGTTATCAAAATTTCCTGTATACATTGCATATGTGTGTTTATTATTGCTTCTGAATGAATATGTGTATGAACAAAATGCTTATGTATGTTAAAAAAATTGCATTAGATATGTATATATGTATATCAGATCATGATAGTTTCAGGTAGCATGACCAAACTGGGTGGTTGGGTGTGTTACAACTAGTTTCAGAACAATTTGGTTTTGAGTGGGTGGCATTTACCCCGACAGGGGTGGATGTGGGACGTTACAATCTAGTATTAGAGCCCATGGTTTCAACACTGAGCCTGGATGGGTCATACAAGTGGTTATAGAAGAAAGTCCAGAGGAATTGTTGTATAAAGGGACAAAAAGGGAAGTTAAAAGCATCCCCAAGTGCCAATAGAATACCTTGGTCGTGTTTTGAAGCTTAGGAGGTATATCGGTTTAAGAAAAATAGAAGATAATAGAGGTCGTGGTCACCGTGGGTTCAGGAATGTGAAAATTAAACTTGAGCCATTGGAATAGTTTGGGAAGGGGTAGATCCCTCACATCCATTGGATCCAAAGAATTTACGTGTAGGATAAGCACTGAAGACCTTTGGACTTTTCCCCTCCGACCATTTTAAAACTATAAGCAAAGAAGACTGTCGAAGACCCGAAGTCCAGAACCAATCTGGACCGTCTATTCCAAGGGATATGTGTCCAAATGTTAAGCAAGGTTTGAAGTTTTACCACTCTGGAAGAAATGGTTTGTGGTTGCATGGGAGGAAGAGATCCCCGAAGTCTTGGAGCATCGAAGTGACGTGATAGGATGATGTCACTGGGGGTGATGTGGACTAGTTCGATAGATTGACAATTCGATAGTTTGACAATTTGACAGTTCAACAACTTGGAGAAAATGTCGAAGGCGTGGAATTCATGAAGTCCCGGAGCACCGAAGTGATGTGATAGGAAAATTCTGAAGGCAGGAAATCCCCAAAGTCCCAGAGCGTCGAAGTGACGTGACACAATGATGTCACCTAGGGTGACATGGACCTATCTAGGTATGCCATGTGTCACTTGTTTCCATACTTTTGACAGGCCCTTAGGATCGATTGGAACTTGAATCATGTCACTCAATGATGGGGTCACATGTCACCACTTTGATTGGTGACAACTGTACTTCATGGGCCCCAGAAGGTTAAGAAGTTTGGGAGTTTGGCGTTAAGGGAAAATTGTTGGAAGAACTTTCGGACCTCTGAAGTCTCAGAGTTCTAAAGTCCTGAAATTCCAAAGTGGCAGTGGGGTGATGTCGCTTGGGGGTGACTTAGACACACATGATGCATGCCACGTGTCAATGTGCTATCTTATTTTGAAGGGATGATTTTCCATTTAAAGATTGACATGTGTCACCCCTTGGATTGGGCCACGTGTTCACTTCTAGTGTTCTGCCACATGGTGCCAAATCCTGCAATCCAGAGACTTGGCACACCAGAGGAACTTGATAAAAAAAAAATTAAGTATGAATCATCCCAAAGCTCCGAAGAGCGGAGTAAATCCTTGTCGTCCATTGGGAGGGAAAACACGACGGTGGATCCCATGGTATGGAGAATTCAAGGCATAAGAAGTTATTGTAGAAGGAGTCGTGGAGTTCCAAAGGTTGGAGTCCATCATGATCATTGATCACAGAGGATGTGTGGCACCAGATTCCGTAGTCTGGAGGAGTGGTACTCTGGGGATTACATTGCAGAATTGTTATGGTCGAGGACTTATGAAGGCTCGAAGGATGGATTCCATTGTGACCATTGATCACAGATGACATGTGGAGGCAAGAGAGGGGATATTCGATGGGTCAACACTTCAGGAGATCGGTAGTGAAGTGTGTTTTGGAAACCTCTGAATCCTGAAGTCCCAATGCTCCTATCCACTATAGATATAAACAAGCTATGAGGACTGTCGATCTATACGTCCTTCAGGTATTCAGAGAATCAACATTCAGGGAAAATGTATTGTAGTGGAGGAATATCCTTTGAATCCCCGAACCTCCAAAGCTCGAAGCTCTGAAGCAATGGAGCCTCGAAGCTCCGAAGCAACAGAGCCCCGAAGCTCCAAAGATACACTATGCAAGGATTCGTCGGTCCGACGTTCGGAAGAGGGAAGGAATGAGGTAGCAAGAGCTTCTGAAGCCTAAAGTTTTGGAGCCTCGAAGCTCTTAAGGATCTGGATAAGTGCCTATCTGATAACACCAGGTCATAGACATGGTCACATGCGTTCGAGGGCTGAAGAAAAGAGGCTAGTGCCCGAAAATTATGTTTGAAAATAGAGAAGGGATTAGAGAAGGAGCCTATGGGGTTTTTGATTTGCATAGACCTTTACCAATGAGGTAAAGAGGGCTTGTAAACTTGAATAGAGGACCCAACAATGATCAAAATTCCAATTCAACTGTGATATGGAAGAATCCATGTACATAAATCACATCATTGAAGAGACAATTGTTCAAGAATCAAGAACTTCCTGCTCAAAATTCAGAATTGAGCGTGGAAACAGGCATTGGAAAGGTATTGAATAATAGAAGATGAATGTTCACCCATAAATTAGACCTGAACAGTAAATTTCTTAGGAAATAAGAAGAAAATAACTCTGATGTATTAATGAAGCAATATGGTTGTGTTTTCATGGAATTTTTAAGATCAGTTAGCCTGACAAAGTTTTGTTGGATGCACATTTTTGTAGAGTTAACAACATATTGGTAAGATCATATCAACATAGAGTGCATAGTGATGGATGATACACATATAGTTGACAACCAAGAAGATGAAAAAAAAGGGTTGAATGTCCAGTTGAATAGGGAAGGAACCAACTCCAATGGACATGGGAGATAAAGGGAGGAAGACATAAATTTGGATGAGACCATCAGAGAATTGCAGAAAAATGTCCAGAGACACAAGGATGATAATGAAAGGCTTATGAAGGCCAAATAAAAACAAGAATACTTCAACATGAAGTTAATGAAAATACTGGAAAAAATTGAAAATAATTTGGATAACGAAAGTGGCTCCAACAAATCAGGAAACCACGAGACCCCTGAGGGAAAAGGAAGATCAAGGACTGGTAGAAGAAACCACCATTACTCCAAAAGGAATTCCAATAGGAGATCACACAATAGATCAATTCCATGCCCTTCCAAGAAACATAGGAGTTATGGGGTGGATGAGTTGAAAGGAGAAATAAATAAGATCAAATCTCCTACTTTTGATGGAGAGCACAAGAAGGATGAAGATGTCGAGACACGGTTGTTGGGAATGAGGAAATACTTAAAACTACATAATTATTCCTCTCGTGCGGAAGGAATAATTGCTATTTATTAGTCACAAGGAAAATCATCCATGTTGTGGGATCAACTTGTGCAAGTGAAACACATCAGAGAGAAAAATGTGACTTGGAAGGAATTCAAGAGTCATTTACTTTCCTAAATGAGGAAGGGAACCCAAGAGCAGTCCAAGGAATTCCTAAGGCAATTACTATTTGAGAGATCTCAACAATGCAGGTGAAGAAGTGTTATAGGAAGGGCTGCCAATTATTTGCAGCTCATATGGAGGAAGCATATAAGGATAAGGTGCCAAATATGGAGGATCATGCATTCCTAAAATATTTTGAAGATGTGTTCAAGGAGATACCAGGACTACCCCCAAAGAGGGATATTGATTTCTCTATAAATTTGATTCCTGGAGCAACTCTAGTATCAAAGACTCCCTACAGAATGAGTACACCTAAGATGAAGGAGTTGCAAATGTAGCTTGAAGAGATTCTGAAGAAGGGGTATGTATGCCCAAGTGTGTCTCCTTGGGGTGCCCCAATCATGTTTGTGAAGAAGAAATATGGGACATTGATATTGTGCATTTATTTTAGACAATTGAACAAAGTGACTATAAAGAACAAATATCCCTTCCCAAGGATCGATGATCTCTTTGAGCAGTTAAAGGATGCAAAAATATTCTCAAAGATCGATCTCAGATCTAGATACCATCAAGTAAGGATCAAAGATGAAGACATCAATAAGACCTCCTTCAGGACAAGGTACAGTCATTACAAATTCACAGTGGTGCCATTCAAGTTATCAAATGTGCCTGTTGTTTTTATGTGCTTAATGAATGGTGTTTTCCAGGAATATTTAGACAAGTTTGTCATTATCTTTCTATATGAAATCCTTGTATATTCCAAGTCATAAGAAGAGCACGAGAAACAATTGAGGATGGTGTTACAGGTGCTAAGAGAGCATCAATTGTATGCCAAATTGAGAAAGTGTTCATTTTATCAAAACAAAATTCATTGTTTGGGGAATATAATATCTGAAGAAGGGATAACAGTGGACCCTGAAAATATTGAGGCCATTAAAGGGTGGACAACACCTAAGAATGTGAAAAAACTCGAATCCTTCATGGGTGTAGCTGGATACTACAGAAGATTCATTGCATGGTTTTTGAGAATTGGTCACCCAATCACTTCCTTGCAAAGGATAGGGGTGAAGTTTCAATGGAAAACTGAGTGTGAAAAGAGATTCCAGCAATTGAAGTAATTGTTAACCAATGCTCCAATTTTGAGGATTCTTGATCCGAATGAAGATTTCGTAGTTTGCACAAATGCGTGCAAGGAAGGACTTGATGGAGTCCTTACTCAGAATGGGTTTGTGATATGTTTCGAGTCTAGAAAAATGAAAGAGAATGAAATGCTCTATGCCACTCATGATTTGGAGTTGGAAATCATAGTGCATGCTTTGAAGAAGTGGAGGAATTACCTCATGGGAAATAGGTTTGAGCTAAGGGAGAACCATAATGGTCTGAAATACTTGTTTTATCATCCAACTTTGAATGCTAGGAAGAACATATGGTTGGAATTCCTCTGTGAGTATGACTTTGATATTAAGCACATCAAAGGAAAGGAGAACAAAGTGGATGATGTACTCATTAGGATATTTCATGAACTAAATGTGACAACCATTATCATGTATCAAATAGATCTTGAAGGAAAAAATTTTGAGGCTGTAAAAGATGATTTGCAGTACATGGAATTGGTAACAAAATTGTAGCAAGGTAAAATGCAGCAGGAAGTTGAAGATTATGAATTGGGAATTGATGGAATTATCTTGTACATGAATATATTTTATGTACCCAATTCTCCTAAATTGAGGAGTGCGATTTTAAAAGAGATGCATAATGTACCTTATTTTGGGCACCCAGGATATCAGAAAATAGTTTCAGCAGTCAAGAGCCATTATTATTGGCCAGGCATGAAGAGGGAGATTGCAGAGTACATTGCTAAATGTATGGAGTGTCAAAAGTTCAAGGTTTAGCATAGACACCCAACTCGGTCGCTACAACGATTTTCCATTCCTGAGTGGAAGAGGGAAGTGGTGACAATGGATTTCATCACGAAATTGCCCAAAACAAGCAAGCAACATGATGTTATCATGGTGGTGGTGGACAAGCTTACTAAAGCCACCCATTTCATTCATATGAAGGTTACTCACAAGGAAACCAATGTTTGTTGATATCTATATGAGGTAAGTAGCGCACTTTCATGGCATACCCAAGATAATTGTGTCTGACAGAGACCCAAATTTTACCTCAAAGTTCTGGAAGGAGTTATTCAAAGGGTTCAAAATGAATTTGAACTTCAACACAACTTATCATCCTAAGCTTGATGGGAAAATAGAAATAGTGAACCAAGTGATAGAGGATATTCTAAGGATGTATGTGATGGACAAACCATCTAAATGTGAATAATATCTACACTTGGTAGAATTTTCCTACAACAATGGGTATCAAGCATCACTGAAGATGAGCCCATTTGAGGCACTTTATGGTAGAAAGTGCAACACACCAGTAAGTTGGGACAACCCAATTGATAGAGTAGTAGTTGGGCTAGAGTTTCTCAGAGAAAAATGAAAGAACAAATGCTGAAGATTAAACAAAATTTAAAGGCTTCCCAAGACAAGCAAAAATCCTATGCTGACAAGAACAAAAATCATAGGGAATTTAAAGTGGGTGATCATGTTTTCTTGAAGGTGAAATCCAACAGAAGTTCCCTAAAGTTGGGAAATTGTTCCAAGTTGGTAGCCATATATTGTGGGTTGTTTGAAATCCTAGAGAGGATTGGTCTAGTAGCTTATATGCTTGAATCTATGTCTATACATAATGTATTCCATGTGTCATTTCTTAAGAAACATATACCTGATGCTAATCATTTTATTTATTGGAATGTGATTCAAGTGGAGCAAGAAAACACTTTTCAAGTGCATCTGGTATGCATTATGGACCAGAAAATCAAATAGATCCAGAATCAATCCATAGGGCTTGTAAAGATCCAATTGACCAGGTACGGTCGTGAGGATGCAAAATGAGAGCATGAAGATGCTATGTGGGCAGGATACCCACATCTTTTTGAATATTTTGAAAATATTGCTAATGTTATGTAAATGAGTTGCACTGAGGTCAGTGAAAAAATAAGGGGAGGGGATTGTAATACCCCCAAGGCCGATCCCCTGTGAAATGTAATTATGTTTATAGGCTAGTGAGATGTGTATTTATAAGTTGGGAGGCTTATGTATTTATTAGGTTGGAGAACCTAAATGATAAGGCTAGTGGGCTTGATTTTGTATATGTAATTATGCAGATTATTAATAAAATACATCGTTGCATGTAGACTGACCATGAAGAAAGAGTTATGGGGGACTAAGCTCTACTGGGTAGGGAAAAGGATGGGGCTAAGAGGCTAGGAGGAAGGGTCTAAGCTTGAGGGATTAACCCAAGGGAATATTATAATGTATTTCCTGAAAATACTAAAGTTTGGAAATAAACCTAGTTATCCTAAGTTCCTTTGGGGAGAGGAACGAACTCCTGGAGAGCCAAGTGTCACCCAGGACACATGCAGATTTATGTGGGAATTTCCATCGTTGTGGGGTTTCATTCTCACCATTCTGGCTCTCTCATGATTCTGCAGTGGGACGATTCTCACCATTCTCGCTCTCACCATTCTGATCATTGCTTGCCATATTTTCTCACGAGTTCACTCATGATTCTTTCCATCCCTTGTCCAATACACACACACACACACACTGAGCATGCATACAACTAGAGCCATTTCCATCATTTTTGACCCTCTGCCATTTTGAACCTCTGTAATTATTGATCCATCCCTTGCCTTAGCCATTTTTTCATACTGTAGTTTAAGAGGTGATTGTCAGGCTTGTGGTTGAAGAAGCAGGTTGTCAAGCTTGCGAGCAACTCTCTTCAGGTGAGAGAGTTTGTTGGGGAAGTGATTTCTCTTGGAGAGAGTCCAACAACAACTACAAAGCTCTGTGAATTCATGATCTAGCCTATTTTTGAAGCCCTGGAAGGGAAGTGGAGCAATTGATGGATTGTGGAACACTGAAGGTACATATTCTCGAGGTGGGACAGGCATGTGGGGAATGAGATTTTGTGAGCAGTGGGCATAACTAGGCTCCTTGGAGAGAATCCTTCTTGTTGCATTGTGTAGATTCGTGTAGCCTCAGTCTAGGCTAGGATTCCTTTTCCCTGGGTGGAGTTTAGTCCTAGCTCAGGGGTGACTTATGCTGATAGCTTGGAGCAGTGCGGTCTAAGGCTAGGAGGTTGTTGAAAGGTCTACACGCAGTCGGTGTACTCCTCATAAAAACATAAGTACCAAATGTATGTTAATTGTACATTCTATGTTTAAATGTTGTGTTTAGGTACACGTCTGAATGTTATCATAATTGCCTGTATATATTACATATGTGTGTTTATTGTCACTTCTGCATGAATATGTGCATGAAAAAAATGTTTATGTCTGTTAAAAAAATTTCATTAGATATGTATATATGTATATTAGATCATGATAGTTTCAAGTGGCATGACTGGCTTGGGTGGCTAGGTGTGTTACAACCAATTTTAGAACAATTTGGTTTTGAGTGGGTGGCGTTTACCCCAAGAAGGGTGGTCGTGGGATGTTACAATAAGTCCTAGAATTTTGATGTACTCCTTCTTCTTCCATGAACTCAATGGTTTACTCATAATGGAGTCTCATGTTATGAAATTTATCTTTGACAATGTTCTTAGGGTCGTGTCTCCTGAATCTTTCCTCTCTGAAATGGTAGGAGAGAAAGATGTCTACTTATGCTTGTGCTCGTTTGGTGTTTTTGAAAATGTAATTGCCAATGTAGAGAGGAAATGGAGGCCAAATAGATTTCTTCGATCTACATAACATTCCTCTGACCCCATGTATGATGGTTTGATATGCTACTTCATGGAGCACAAGATTGTCGGGGAGAGAGCTAGGAAGTAGATGAGGTGGTTTCATTGCACTGTATATCCTTATATATGTACCATGTTCCATTAAATACCAATCCCCAATCCTCCTTATAACTGTTATGGCCTTGTCATTCATACAAGGTGGGGATGTGCAAAAAATAAACTCGTACAGTGGGGAAATGAAGTGTTCACATATCCTTTGATAATCTATTGGATATTTGTGCTCCCAAAGCACCTTGTAGTAGATACGAATAACGAAATCAACAGGAAACTAAATCCATCCCATTTTCGGGCATTTGTGAGCAATGCACATTATGTTTAGAAGGTATGAATACATATGGAAACTGGGGAAGCTACCTGATTGTGCTTGTGTAACTGTCGAAATCACATATTTAATATTATCAAACAATATGTTTGCCCAATTGAGCGAGGCCCCTACATCTGCACATAAATAAATTAAGGGCATATATGACAAAGTAAAGTGTGTTGCATATGGTTCCCCATACAACTTGCACATCATGGCTACCATATATTGGTAGGGTATTCTTATATTGGTTGTGGGGTATCGACTCTTGGGCTGATATTTGAATTGATTGTCTGCTTTATAGCAAGTGGGGAACAAATCCTTCAGTGTGAGCTCCAACTCACTAAGGAGCCGACCATCTAGATTTTTGTTTCCGGCCTCAAGATGGCAACACTTAGCTAAATCATCAGGCCTGAATGAAGTTATAGACTCTTTTCTTGCATTAAATATATACCTACTATCTATGTCTACATTTTTCAAAATCCAAGAGATGGCATCTTCACAAGGGAAAACTATTGGATGTGTCGCCACCCTAAAAAATTAGAGATTTTCTGATGTTCTTAAATGTTTGGAGCTCACTTGGGTCCTTTGCTTATGTAGAGAAGTTTTATTTCTTGAACATGTAATAGACTTCCCCCCATCTCAATTTCTCTCCTTCGTTGTCTAGAAGTCCCAATGTATCGTCGTATACGACCTTGACATTTTTTGTCTCTGATGTCTGCTGGGAGCTTCCAAATGGTTCAACGCCTACTGGTTTCATTGTTGTTTTCTTTTGTGGTGACATGTCTGAACCTGCAGATAGGATAAATTTGGAGAATTTTATTTGAAAAATAGTTAAATGATCAAAGAAATCATAAGAATTAATGAACACCATTAATGGCTTGTTGTTTCTCGTAAATGTCAAGTTAATAGAAGTCAATTCCCATTGAGATTTTAGAATGAAAAATCTTGGGAATTAACCTAAAAAAGTAAAATTGGAGAAAAACAAAACAACTCTCTAGATGCAGATCAAAGAAAAAAAGAGTAACTCCTCCAAGCATATCAGAGGAGTTAATAACAACTCCTTTGAGCATATCAGAGGAGTTGTTAATAACTTTTCTGATAAGTATTCAAAAGAGTTTTATCCAAATTCTTGGGGTGCTCGAAGGTCTTACAAGGAACTCCTTCGATTGTATCATAGGATTTAATATTAACTCCTCTGATACGATCAAAGGATTTGTTTCCAATTTCTCCAAAGGTGTGCAAAGGAGTCGAGTTCAACTCTCCCGAGTATATCATAAAATTTAGTAGTAAATTCCTTGATATGTTCAGAGAGTTACTAAACAAGTTTTTGTATTGAGTTTTTCACAAACACAAGGAATGGAAAGGAATACTTTGACCAACCTAGAGGAATACGAGGGACGTTTTTGGTTTACTTATGTCAAGCCTCCATGCCTTAGACGAGTTTGGAGGGGGTGTTTGCAATGGTTAAAAGCAAGAATATAAAAAAGAATCGATTGCATCTTAAGAAGAGGAGAAAGGACGACTGTTTGTATACTCCATATCTAGGAGTAGATTGAGAACCAATTTAAGATTGGTAAAAAACATGAAGGGTTTGATGAGGGTGAAGTGAAGAATGGTCGGAAAGGGATAAATATGGTCTAGGACTAAGGGACACAAAAGAAAATAAAAAAGGAAAAACTTAACCCTATCTTAAATAAAAGGAGGGAGGAAGGTAACCTTACCCGTTTATGTTTCCATGTGTTGGAAAAGGATAGGGAGGGTTTTGAACAACGTTCATCTCAATGCCTTTTTCCTATGTTTTCTATTTCAATTGAAAATAGTCGAATGACAATATTATTAACCCTGTTTCACTTTATATAGCCTCAAGTCAGTTAATGGAATTTAATGTGGTAGGTTAGGTTGGATGCTTTTAAAACAATTTTGTCGAATTTGTTCGGAAGATATAAGAGTAACTCCTCCAAACATATCAGAGGAGTTAGAAGTAACTCCTTCGATATGATCATAGGGGTTCTTCTCATCTCTCGCGATAGTATTTTCTTATTGAAACGATTGACAAGAACTTCTTCGAGCCATTCGAAAGAGTTTGAAGTATCTCCTCCAAGCTGTTCGGAGGAGTTGAAAGCAACTTTGCCAATCAAATTTTAAACTTCAACTTTAAATGTTTTCTCATTTTCTCAAGTGAATCATGAGTTCTCTAGATGTAGATCAAAGGAAAAAAGAGTAACTCCTCTGATCATATCAGATGAGTTAATAAAAAATCCTCTGATCATATCAGAGGAGTTGTTATAACTTCTCTTATAAGTATTCATAATAGTTTTAGCCAAAGTCTTGGGGTGCTCGATGGTCTTACAAGGAGCTCCTCTGATCGTATCAGAGGAGTTAATATTAAATCCTCCAATACGACCGGAGGAGTTGTTTCCAATTTCTCTGAAGGTGTGTGTAGGAGTTGAGTTCAACTCTCCCGAGTATATCAGAGAAGTTAGTAGTAACTTCTCCAATATGCTCGAGGAGTTACTAAACAAGTTTCCAGATTGAGTTTTTCATGAACACGAGGAATGGCGAGGAATACTTCGACCAACCTAGAGGAAAAGGAGGGATGTTTAGGGTTTACTTAGGTCAAGACTCTATGCCTTAGATGAGTTTGAAGGGGGTTTTTTTCAATGGTTAAAAGCGTGAATAGAAAAAAGAATCGATTTCTTCTTAAGAAGAGGAGAAAGGTCGATTGTTTGTATACTCCATAGCCAAGAGTAGATTGAGAACCAATTTAAGATTGGTGAAAAACATGAAGGGTTTGACGAGGGCAAAGTGAAGAATTGTCGGAAAGGGAGAAATATTGTCTAGGACTAAGGGGCACGCAAGAAAATAAAAAAGGAAAAAATTAACCCTATCTTAAAGAAAAGGAGAGAGGAAGGTAACCTTACCCACTTATGTTGCCACGTGTTGGAAAATGATAGGAGAGGGTTTCGAACGATGTTCAACTGAATTCCTTTTTCCTCTATTTTCTATCTCAATTACAAATACTCAAATGAAAATAGTCTTAACCCAATTTCACGTTATATAGCCTCAGGTCAATTAATGGAATTTAATGCGGTAGCTTAGGTTGGAGGATTTTAAAGAAAGTTTGTTGAATTTGTTCGAAAGAGATAAGAGTAAATCCTCCAAACATATCAGAGGAGTTAGAAGTAACTCCTGCAATATGATCAGAGGGGTTCTTCTCAGCTCTCGCGATAGTCTTTTCTTATCTAAATGATTGACAAGAACTTCTCCGAGATGTTCGAAGGAGTTTGAAGTAACTCCTTTGAGTTGTTTGGAGGAGTTGAAATTAACTTTGCCGATTAAATTTTAAACTTCAAATTTAATTGTTTTCTCATTTTCTCAAGTGAATCATGAGTTATCAGAAGAAACCTTTCAATGAAGAAGGGGCTTATGAGGTTTTCTCTTGGGTTAAAAAAATAAGGAGGCTCCATTTTTAGGGAAGTGTCAAAAGATAAGGTAAAATGGAGGGATTGTAGTTACCGTCAGAACAAATGGTGACACACTAGGAGAAGCCTTGGATCTCTGCAAAATGGCATCTATACATGATTTTATTAGGAAGGAAATCCATCACACAAAATAATAAGGGAGAAAAGATAGGTCCCATGACTTTCATATTGAAAAGAACGAGGTGATTCAAAGAGGGGTGAGACCTATTCAAATTTAACAGATTGCTTTAAAAATTATATCAAACTTCATGGTAAATGGTTGAAAGGAATATGTAGATAGTAAAGTAGAAACAAAACATCAAGAATGCTAAGAATACAAGAAATAATTCATTTCTCTGGTGTTGCTTCGTTGCCAACGAGCGTCCATATCCCCGATGGAGTCACCCTGGTGTCACAAGCCTTGCTCCGCTTCCAACAAGCATCCATAACCTCGACAAAGATATTGATTTCGTTGCCTGATGCTCCCGCAATCACCAGTTGAATCTCGAAGGTATTTTGGTCCAATTTTCACTATTTGGGTAAAAAGTCAAAATGACAGTAATTTTTGGTTTTGTTACTATTTATAATAGTTTTTACCCACTTTCTATAGTTTTGAGTCATTTTTTCACCTAATGGACTATTATAAAGGTGGATTGAGTTGGTTTTTGTAGTTTTTACTAGGGATTCTTACGGATTTCAACATTATGTTGGTTGTTCGTCACCATGGGTAGGTATTTTCACTACCCAACATATAGGATAGGTATCCATTCGATCATTCATTTTCGCATTGTCCTATAACTGTCACTTTTTATGCCTTAGGTATGAACCCATTTGTTGCGACACCGAACTTTCCATCTACTATAAGTAGTGTCGTTATCAAGTGGTAGAGACTTACCAAACATGGGTGCCCTAGTTAGATCCCCTACTTCATCTGGTGCCCATGGAGAGAGGTTTTCCATAGGACCGAGAGTCCCTTATAGATAATACATGACTTTATGTTGAGCCTCATTTCTCACTCATAAACATGCAACCTTATACCTAGAGGACTCCCAACCAATTTTTGTTTAAGCTCTTTTCCAACTCGTCTTCAAAAAGAGAAAAGATTGTCGAGTGAACTTGTCTCTTTCACACTCATAAATTGGACTTGAAAGGATGTCTATTTGGCACAATTTTATCCATTTTTCACACCAAGTAAACTAAATGACATGAAAAAGGACATTTTTTGGTGTTAAGTTGTGATTTCATCTCATGCCCTTACTTGCAGTATTAAGCCTATAGCCAGTTCTCACTTTGCATTATAAACTGTTTTCCTCAGCAATTTTTCCATCCTCAACCAAGAAGAGCCTCATTTATATCCTTCACAATTTGACACCCTATACCTAGGAGGGAACATTCCCCCGAGTGTCAATCTCTTGTATGCATCTCCTTGCATTGAGCATAGGTATGTTTCACTAATGGAACTAGTTTTTCTTACTTGTGACACTTGTTTCCTCCTTTGTATCATAACATTCATTTGTATATGAAAACACAAAAAAAGATGGGCGAGAAGGGAGTATTATCTTATATTGGCAGTAGTCATGTCGCCTTTGAATAGAGAAAAAATTTATCGAGTCCATTTGTCATCATAATTTTGGGATTAGCATGGCCTTAGGAAGCTAAGATCGTTACAAAGTCTTCTCTACCGACTGATTACTCTTCCAGTCCCCATAGAGAATTTCATTGATGCCTCCTACATCTCATGATTCCATCATTGAGTCTATGTTGTCAAAGTCTTCCATATGTCTCATGCTCATGTTCAAAGGAAGTCTATCAACCTGTGTCGGTCACTTCTTAGAACTCTTGACTTTGTATGTCAGCCATACCCTCAGTTTGTCTCAGAATCACATGATATTGTAGCCCTATCATGCACCCTGGTCCTACTTTCATCATTGGTAGGCAACCTTGAACCCAAAAATCGACACTTCATCATTGGTCGTTGGCTAGGTGGTTTCCCTTGTGTTCAACAATAATACATCTATTCACACATTGGGATTCATGCAGTGTCTTGTATTCCATTAGAATTATTGGTGGTTTCCTTTCCTTTGTCAACAATTTTCATTATTGGCTGCTATTCAGAGGGTCTTTTTCATGTACCGCTTGCACTTGGCACATGTGAAAGATGCACAAGGTCGTTGGATCATGAACATGTTCTTCATCCGATTTAATCCAAATCATGAAGCTCCTGCTTTGTACCTCATGCTGATTGATGAGAGATACCTTAATGATCTCCTTTCAATGGGTCTCTTTCCATCGACTTCAACTCATCTATTCTGAAAACAAGATTAGAGTCTTATGAATACCTTGAGTCTTGCAGTCATTAGTGGTAGGTTCTATCTCCATCGACAGTTGGGAATACATCAATGTCTCCTGATCGATGGATTCTTCAGGTGTTCAACATCGACTCCTTTATTCACACTTGTAAGAATGTACTTGGTCCTTTACACCTACTTTAATTATCAGTAGGTTGTCTCGCATTTGTTAATGGTATACCTCAATGACCGGTAACCAAACAACATCTCATTGTGTTCGACCTAAAATCCTTTATTCACATGATGTAGACTTGCACCTTTGGCGAATTGTGTAGAAGACTTGAAGACATCAGTATGTGGCCGCAACTTTCCTGATTTTTTTCTTCTTTTTCATTAGACCAATACCTATATCACTTCAGTGATCATGGGAGATCAGATTGTACTCCTTGAGTTGTTAGCTTGGTTTTGAATCCCTTTACCCAGGCGGAGTTTAGTCCCAGCTCGGGGTTGACCCACTGCTGAGAGTGATGAGCAGTGTGGTCTAAGGCTGGGAGGTTCATGGAAGGTCTGCACGCAGTTGGTGATATTCTTACCAAGATAAGTGTCAACTATGTGATAAATTTACATGCTGCATTATTATTTATGTGTTTATTTTTGTGGGTTTATCCTATGTGTGGTTATAACTGTCCTTATAGTTATGGGTATTTCCTGTATATGCTACATGTATGTCTTTACTATTATTTCAGTATGAATACGTGCAATTATAGAATGCATTTGTTTGTTTACGTTTTATATATAAAGTTCTGCAATAGTTCTATGTGTATATGTTTTAATTGCATGTAGTTCGAAAAATTTATGTGGCATAGTGTTGGGCCCAGGATATGATCATTTTCATGACGTTATTATACACTTTTTTCCATATGTACATATGCATTTTTCATCTTTCAAAGGAGCTTTTTGAAGAATTTTATGATAAAATGGTATGATCACCATAAGGTACATGTAATTCATGTTTAATGATTAAATCAAGTTTAATTCATCATGTTCTATGCTTTCCAAGAGTTAATTCATGTTTTTCTGCTGTTATAGGGAAAAACACACCATGTTTCCAGTTTTGGCACTTGATTCAGCACTCGTTCTAGCACTTGTTTCGGTACTTGATCCGACACTTGTTCCAGCACCCAGTATTGCACAAAAGCGCAAGGCAAGTTAGCGATTATGGAATTTGTGGCCAGTGATGGACAAATTGGGCACATGGTTTTTCTTCATGATCACCCCCTCCAGCTACTAAGCTCAAGACAACTCAGTTTCAGTTTTCTAAAGATGGCGATTATTGGCTTGCTTCGTTTTGTTAATTATGGCATCATTTATTGTATTTTTCCGAATTTAGAGGTGGTTCGACCCTCCTGTGGTCGACCACTTGGTTTGTAAATGTTATAAATACCCTTGAGGTGGTCAGATGATTTTTAAGTAGAAAAACCATTGTATTGGAGACAAAACTCATTTTCCTCTGTTTTTAGTTTTACATTGCCAGAACTGCGTTTTCAAGCTTTCATGGTGAATTCACCTTGTTAAGTTCATGGTGTGATTGTAGGAGGTAGCCACGACTTATTGGGGGGCCCACCAACAATTTGGTGATTGTTCTTATATTTATTTATGCATTACTTAATTCAAATTGCTCTTTCTTATTTCTTGTATATGCATGTTTTTATTTAATTAATTAGTTTGTTGTAGCTTATTGTTTTACTTCTCTTTTGCAGGTTAGATGATGATATGTGTTAGTATGTGTTGATTTTATAGATTAGTTACAATCTTGTAAGTCTCTATACTAACCCTGTGTGCAATTAGAAAGTCTCTCTCTCTTTATACTAACCCTGTGTGCAACGTAGATGTTAAATGATGCTTTCTTTTATAATTTTACAATCAAGTTTAGAACATATTTTTAATTAGAACAGAACATAGTTTTAATTTGGGTTTTCTTCTGACAAGGATTGATGGATGTGTAGATTTAATTCCAATTTTTATAGTTTGCTTATCTTAGTTTTACATAGATTTCATTTACTTAGTTATTGGTTAATGTAATTGTCAATTTACTTCTTAATATCATAGTTTAATTTATGTTTTTAATTCATTTTCTTATCATAGTTTGAATGGTTAAAATAGACATAGTATAGTTTTATTTCACCCTATTTCCTTTCTTAGAATTAAAGTGCAATTGAATTTCTTAGTTAATGAATGAATCTAATTTGCTTACATAGTGTAGAATTGGAATAATAACCTCATTATGTTGTTGATGTTTCATACATGAATATGCAGGGTATTTAACATTATCTTTGACATGGCTAAATTCTGCTTAGATTGTTTAATCCATACCTTTCATTTTTCCATTGAGATTAGTGTTGAGTTTATACTGTTGGAATTGTCCTTTGTTGTCAAGTGTCATCGAGATATCATCTGTCACCACCGAAGGCATTCACACAACCACCAACATTACATTTGAGTGTTTCATAGATTAAAGATAGTTTCTTGCTTTCATAGATTAGAAGAGATAGTTTCTTGTTTTCATAAGTTTAGTTGGTAGTCTTTCTTGCTTTCAATAGAATAGATTTCCTTTCATGCATTGCATTGTGAATTTAAATTTCCTTTCATGCAAGAGAAATAGTTTTGCCACTTGCCTCTTAGGCTAAATAGTTGTTCAATGAGAAGTTTTTGCTTGCAGTAGTTAGTTGTCTTTGCTTACCCATCTATTTGATTTAATAGGTTAGATAGTTGTTTTTGCTTTAGTAGGTTAGATAGTTGTTTTTGCTTACTTGTCTATTTGCTTTGATAGGTTAGATAGGTGCTTTTGCTTACTTGCTTATTTATTTGCTTTCATAGGGTAGTTTCTCATTGAATGTAGGTTGGAAAGTCAAATAAGTTTTCTTTTGTCATTTTCTTATGATGCTTAGTAGCTTGATTTTTCTTATTGTTGAACTAAGTTTTCTTTACATAGAGTTTTTATTTGCTTTCTTAGGACTGTCCATCAATCCTTGGCCCAAAAGTACTTAGGTTACCTAGCTTCAAGTTGCTTATTAGGGTTTTATAATTATATAGGTTTGCTTGAGTAGAATAGCCTTATATAGTTGCTTTCATTAGTTAGACTACACTCCTATCAACCTTTTTACCTTTGGCATATATTTTTCTACAACTCTAAGTTTACTTGTTCGGGTTGACAATTTAATTGAGGGTAGTTTAATGTCTTTTTTAGTATATATAAATCACCCATCATTTTTGGCATCATTGTCGGGGAGTTGTCTCAAGGTAAGAAGTAATTAGGAATTAGACCATTTCTAGACCTTAGCATTAGTTTGGTGGTGGGGGAAATTTAAGATGAGAGGTAAGAACCTGCGCATCTGCTATAGCAGGTTCCCCCAAACCCAATGGTAGTTTTTCTTTTTGTTTTTATTTTTCATGAATAGACCTATGAATCAAATGGTAGCTTTTTATTTTTGTTTTTTGCTTTCTTTCATGAATAGGCCTAGAGACCCACAAGGTAGATACATTAAAAAAAAAATCAAACCTTTCAACCAAGGTTCCTTTCGATCTCTTTGGGGGAAGGAACGTTCCACTTATAAAATCCGCAGACTGATATTGAAAAATAGAAGCTAGATCGACTCAAAGAGATAAAATAGTCTTTGAAGGGACTAACACAGGGAGCACTATAGAACAAGAAACTGAAGCATCAATCATATGAGGATAGAAGGCAAGACCACTCGAGCCTTCAGTGGAACCAAACAATACAACCTTTGCTTTTACACCACCACCAGGGAATCCTAATTTTGAAGATATCATAGACCCTGAACAGGTGAATCTTTTGTTTGGTAGTTCAACCAATGTGATTATCTCTCATATTAACACAGAAACTTTGGCACCAATAATATCAATCGGCTCGAGTAGAGTCCCAGAAATCCAATCAGTAGGAAGACCTTTTCATCAAAGGGAAACCTTGTTCTTTTCAAAGATAAAACCACTTAGGTACTCTCTTTTTGGAAACCAAGCCAATATGGGTGATCAATAGGATCATAACAATGTAAGACACGGAGAGGAAGAAGGAACTATAAACCAAACCGAAACTACCTCCGGGTTTCTGATTTTAGACACCACTCCAAATGTCAACATGAAAAATATTCCTCTCTCAGCACTGCCTAACTTTTATGGTAAAAACAATGAAGATCCAGACACCTTACTATTTGAATTTGACATCTTGTGCAAGAGCTACAACTATGTGCAAGATTTACAGAAATTAAAAATCTTTCCTACCACCCTCAAAGACTCTGCACTACGATGGTTCATGGGGTTGGGAGAATCCAGTATTAGGTCTTAGGAATCCATGAAAGAAATATTTCTCAAGAAGTACCAATACTACTGCAAGACTAAAGAGTCTTGTAATGACATTTTTAGAATCCAACAATTAGAAGACGAGACCCTCGAAGATTATATGGAAATATTTGGTTATATCTCCCAGAAGTGAAAATACCATGACCTCCCAGAGGATACAATTAGGGCTCTTTTCCTTAAGGGAATTTCAGAAGAATATTTAGAGATGCTTAACCTAATGGCATCAGGTGACATCACTCATAAACCATTTGCCGAAATATGTGAAATGTGTAAAAATTACTCAAGGAGTAGAGCCAAAACATGAAAGAATTTTCGGGATCCTTACAACAGAAGCTTAAAACTAGTTAGTTCAGGTGGTATTACGAGAGCAGAGACAGGGAACCTTTTAGAAAAATTTAAGACTAACATCTTAAGCACAATAGGTTCCCATTTGGATACCCTTAAACTCGAAAAGAAATAGGAGGAGGAAAATGAAACAATGAGCATATATTTCCCAAGATGCAAGAGGAAGCATTCCTCAAGAGAGTGCCCATTAGATAAAATTTCAGTTTGTGGCTTCTATACAAAAGACCATGTGACTAAAAAATGTCCATCATTGCCCAGTTTATTAGCCATATATAGGAGTGGAGATCCTGGGGAATCTTCTTATGCACCTAGGAGGCCATGGAAGCCTAGGAATCAACCCACATACCCAGATCTACAGTCTCAAGTTCCACCCTATTATCAACAACAACAGTGGAACTCACCAAGTTGGAAAAAATGGTCTACTTAGTACCAACATCCTTGGATTTGAGGATGGAGGGGAAGACACAACCAAGGAAACCCTTAAGCTCCACCTATCCCTATGTACAACCATCCTTATCCTCATTTCTCATCGAACACTCCGCAACTTTTGCCAGGTTTTGTTCCACCAACTTTACCTCCTATCCCACAACAAAAACTGCTACAATTTCAAAATGTAAGCTCCCTAAAACTGACACTATTACCGGCACAGCCAGTGTCGAATCCTAATAACCCCCTCAACTTCTTAACAATGTTGATATGCAGGCCTTCCCGACATATGTTAATACTCCTGTTCCATTACATGAAATTGAACTAAGATCGGGAAAAGTTCTAGATAGGCAGAGACCTTCAATAGTCATCTAGGAAGAAGAAGAAGAAGAAACCACCAAACAACCCACGGATGACACCTGGTGGGAAGATGTTATTATCCTGAAAAATCAAGAACCCAAGCTTCCCCAAAATGAACCTTCACAAATTATGAAGGTCCCTTCTTATCCAGACCGATTGGTAATCGAGAAACCTACCACGACCGAAATTTGACATTTTGAATGAGTTGAAAAATATTTGTGCCAAGATTCCCTTGCTTCAAGACATTAAAGACATTCCAATCTATAGTAAGGTAGTCAAAGAATTGTGTATTAAGAAGCCCAGTAGGAAGAAAAAGGGCCCTCCTACAGTACATTTGGTAGGAGGACTCTCTGAGTACATATTAGAGCAGCCAAAGCTAGAAAAATATGGGAATCCAAGAAACCCCATAGTGACCATAACCATTAAAGAGGTCTCCATTGGAAACACTCTCAGAGACCTAGGGGAAGCCATCAATGTTATGACTGCCACTACCTTGGAACAATTACAATTACAACCTCTTCTTCGACCTACCCCAACCATTTTGGAATTAGCAGATAAAACTAGGGCTATACCTGAAGGGATTTTAGATGATTTCATGGTTACTTTAGCCTCATGGGAGTACCCCGTAGATTTTCTTTTCATTCATTCAAAGGATCCTGCCAGAGGCCATCCCATTATTTTGGGAAGACCTTGGCTAGCCACAACCAATGCATTTATTGGCTGTAAAGAAGGAGAAATGACCATCTCAAATGGTCTCTCTATCCAGAAGATCACTATTTACCCTGTAGCTCAACCTATTATAGAGAATATATGGTGGCTTGAATGTACATACAAGAACAAAGATTGGGAAGAACCCGCATTTCCAAGTGACCATGCATGGGCACTTCAAGAGCACACAACAGAAAATGTGTTAAACCAATTCATTTATGCTATTACATGTGTGGATTTTCCACAGTCTTTTCCCCAATTTGAGTACATGTTTGGGGAAGAATTTCAAGAACAATTAGACCCATCCATTTTGTCTTTGACATCTTTTATTTTCGAAATAGATGAGTCTGTCATGTCTTATACTATGCCCTACAAGATTAGTCCAGGGAAATTTTTACATATAAACTCCGAGCTAGATACAGACCAACGGAAACAGTTAGTAGATATCCTTAAAGAACAATCAAGAGCATTTGCCTGGGAATACACTGACATGAAGGGTATACACCCTGACACATGCATCCATCACATATATACCCAGGGGGAAGTGACACCTGTTAGGCAACCCCAGAGAAGGATGAACCCAACACTCAAAGATATAGTCAAGGAGGAAATCCAAAAGTTGTTAAATGTCGAATTTATCTATCCCATCTCCAACAGTAAGTGGGTATCCCCGCTTGTAGTGGTTCCAAAGAAAGTGACCGGGAAATGGAGAATCTGTGTTGATTTACGAGAACTCAACAAGGCCACTCTGAAAGACTACTTTCCTCTTCCTTTTATTGACCAAGCTAATTTCTCCTTTCTAGATGGGTACAGTGGGTACAACCAGATTCTTATAGCACCTGAGGACCAGGACAAGACTAATTTTACTTTTCTGTGGGGCACCTATGCCTATAGGGTCTTACCATTTGGATTGTGTAATGCTCCTGCAACATTTCAACGAGCAGTATTAGGGATATTTTCTGATCTTATTCATGATTGTGTGGAGGTCTACATGGATAACTCTATAGTCTATGGAAACACCTGCCAGGAATCCTTAGACAACTTAGAAAAAGTCCTCATCAGATGTCAGGAAATGAACCTATCTCTAAGTCATGAAAAATGAAAAATGTTGTTAACTGAAGGAGTGGTTCTAGGACATCATGTTTCATCTGAAGGAATAAAAGTTGATCCTGCAAAGATTGAGGTCATTATTAGACTTCCACCCCCCAAGACTCAGAAAGAGGTGAGAATCTTTCTCGGACATGCTGAATATTACAAATGGTTTATTGAAAATTTTTCAAAGATTGTTGCACCTATGTTTGGATTATTGATAAAAGATGTTGATTTTGTTTGGACTGAGCAGTGTCAAAATGCCTTTGAAACCCTGAAAGCTAAGCTATCTATGGCACCATTTCTTAGAGGGCCCAATTGGACTCTCCCATTTCATATATCCACTTATGCCTTCGACACCGCAATAGGAGGGGTATTAGGGAAGAAAGAGGACCAACAGTCCTATGCCATTTATTTTGTAAGCAAGAACTTGCCCCCTGCCAAGTTAAACTACACAGTCACCGAGAAAGAGTTCTTGGCAGTTGTTCATGCTATTCAAAAGTTTTGTCATTACATTATAGGTTATGAAGTATTTGTACACATTGATCATTCCGCCATTAGGTTCCTCATGAATAAACCTATAACTAATGGACAAGTGACTAGGTGGCTCTTTTTATTGCAAGAATTTAATATTAATGTGCTTGACCGACCTAGAAAGGATAATGTAGTAGATGACTTTCTTTCCCGAATAAAAAATGAGGATGATGATATCCCTGTAGATGATCATTTACCAGACAAGCACCTATTTTCCCTCTCTATCAATACCCCATGGTTTGTAGATATGGAAAACTGTTTGGCCACTAGGAAGTTACCGTCTCATTTGTCGCCTCATGAAAAGTGGAAAATTATTACACAGAGTGCTAATTACTCTTGGGTTGGTCATGATATTTTTCGCATAGGTCCTGATTTGATTATTCGTAGATGTTTCTGAGAGGACGAGGTACCTGATATACTACGAAGTTGTCATGATGGACCATGTGGTGGCCATTTCTCTGACAAATGCACAACATATAAGGTATTACATTCAAGTTACTATTGGCCTAGCATTTTCAAAGATGCTTCCAAGTATGTGAGAAGTTGTGATAGTTTCCAAAGGTTAGAAAGACCTACGTCATCTGACGAAATTCCTTTACAGGCCCAAGTTATGATATAACCCTTTGAAAAATGGGCCCTCGACTTTGTAGGACCAATTTCACCCATGTCCCATAGGAAGAACTATATCTTAGTTTGTACGGAATATGTCACCAAATGGGTACAAGCAAAAGCCCTATTTAGGGCTACAGAGAAGTTTGTTTTCGAATTCATATATGAAGACATATTTACCCACTTTGGTGTCCCTCATGAAAATGTTACCAACCAAGGCACTCAATTTACTTCCAAGATGATGAAAGAGCTAACAGAGAAATATGGGATTAAACACCGTAAATCTTCTCCATACAACCCGCAAGCCAATGGTCAAGTAGAATCCACAAACAAAGTTCTGGAAGCCATCTTGACCAAGAATGTTCAGTCACATCACCAGGATTGGGATGATAGGCTCCCAGAGGCTTTGTGGGCATACTGGACTACTGGAGGAATACCACTGGGCATACCCCTTATGACCTAGTGTATGGGAAACAAGTACTTTTACGTATAGAATTCCAAGTAAGGAATTTTCGTATTGCCGCAGAGTTAGGATTGAACTTGGATGAGGCTCAAAAGCAATGATAACTGCAACTAAATGAGTTGGATGAAATTATGCAAGATGTCATCCAACGGATGATATTAATCCAAAACTAGAGAAGCAAGTGGCATGAAAAGTTTATTAAGAAGAAGCACTTCCAGCCTAGTGATTGGGCCTTGTTGTTTGATTCTCGATTCAAAACCTTCAAAGGAAAACTTACCACCCGTTGGTTGGGCCCTTATGAGGTAGACACTGTATATGACAATGGAGCTACAAAAATTAAAACAATTGACGATGGACAAGTCTCCTTTGTGGTAAATGGACACCAACTTAAATTTTATCATAAGCCCATTTCCAGAGAAGATTTTCTACAGGTCATTTCAGATGACAAGGAATTGGCCTTAGTAGATGCGGAAGTCCCCCCTTATTCTTGAAAACTTTTCTGAGTTTCCTACTATATATTTGTAAATAGTTTTTGCATTGTGTTAATAAGGCAACTCTAGAGGTTTCTATAAGTATTTATTTCACCGGGAGTACACAGTTTCAAGGATCTTTCTTCAAAATATTGTTATACTTGAATTTTGTGTCTGCTAAAGCATCAATTGAATATTGACTTACTGTAGTTAGCCATATTTTTGCAAATATTCTCATTTTTTAAGGCATTCTAAAGCAGTTTCTCTTGAAATTCTTCACCACTCCATAAGGAAGTGATACCATAACTATCAAGCCCAGAGGTCTCTTGTACAGTTTTTCCAAGAAACCTGAGTAAGTAAGTCAAGTGTCTTTATCAAGGAGTAACAATGAGGTCTAAATTAGCAGTTAGCCATGGAAACATCATAATAACTACAAAGGAAGAAAGTAAGTTGAGCCTAGAGATACCTTTTTGTTCTTTCTCAATGGTACCATCCACTACACATTAAATAGCTTGACTATAGCATATCTTTAGATAGGCCACGTCTGCTTAAGTACCCCTTACATTAGGACAACCAATTAAACAATATAACGGAAAGTCATCCTCTAACATAAATACCATCCCAAGTGAAAAAAAGAAAGAAAAAATTGTTTTCAAAGTTGTACCCCCATCTGTTGGGTATGTGTTATATTCTTTGCACGAGTAGTAGCGTCTGAGCGCCTACGCCAAGTGCGCAGGGGGGTTAGAGGGGGGACCGCTAGGCCCCCCCTCGGGGGGTGCAGGGGGGCAGCGCCCTCGAATTTTTTTTTTCGGGCCGACATATTTTCGAGACAACATATTACCGGGACGACATATTTCTGAGACCACATGATATTAGGTGGTTTTTCGGCACATGGTTTTTTGCCAATGGTTTTCTATTTCCGGTTAAGGAATTAGGGTTTTGGACTAATCTAGGTCATTGGGTTAGGGTTTTG
>JZKD02S1877521.1:227281-243797 GCA_000966675.3 Picea glauca
GAGTGAAAGACTCGCTAGAATGGTGGCAGCTTATCTCTGAGAAGAGATGTGACGGCTACTCGCATTCACAAGAAGATTATTACAATGAGGCTCTGAAGGCCCTTTTACAATAAACAGGAATGCCAAAATTCCTAGAAATCCAAAAACCTAACCCTAGGAGATGAAGCGCCAAACATCATGTGGGCCCCGTTTGGGTAAGTGAGTACATCAACTTCCTAGGGTCGTAACTTTTGCATATGATCTCCATTTTAGGCGTGTGATAGCTCATTGGAAAGCTATTGTCGAGGAGATTCATTTTGGTGGCTCAATCATTCCTTTGGATATAATTGAGAACCTATATCTTGAAATACCTTCATTTGGACCCTCAAAATGGCCCCGGAAGTTAAAACCTGCTAAAAATAGTAAATTGCCAAAATGGCCAAAAAACTGTTTTGAGCCATTTGGAAAAGGTGGGTGGCCACCGATATCCACCTGGATCATCATCCCAAGGAGTGGGATTGGCATGCATCCCAAGGATCATTGTAGCCATTAATACAATCCGTACAACATCATAAGAGGAGTCCGTACAGCTGTGTAAGTTGGTCGTACAACAAAGGGAGGGCACAAAAATTGATTCTATAAGTTTACAACATGTTGGCATGGATTTCTATGCAATTTTGTTGATTTTTTACTTCTGTTTCATACAATTTCCTTTTGGCACAAATTTCTATGAAGATATTGACTATTAGTGGAATATTATTGGTTGTCCTGGGCCATACAAGCCGTACAACCATGGTTTTCTACCTTAGACACAGTCTGGGACTGTTTGCATAGTGTTGTAACTTGATAGAAGAAGAGAATGACTGTGTTTTTATGATGATGCAACTTGATGATGTAATAGTTTTGATTTTACGTTAAGCTGAATAAACATTCTTTCTCATCAAAACTGTCCATTTTTCTGAATATTTCTCCAAGTATTTATGCATAGATTTTTGTGCCAAATGTGGGTTACTGTCTATTGTTCATATTTGTATTCCGCTGTTATTTTATTTTAGAACTTGGTTAATAGTATTTCAGCTCATAAAGAATAATGGTATGACTGTTAGATATTTATAGGAGGTTGAAATCTAATTTAGTCTAAGTGTATGTTGAAATAAGATGTATTTCAACATGGTATCAGAGTAGGTGCTTTGAAGTTTTAGTGGGAATCTTTTGGCACTTGGGACATCAAGTGATTAGTTGGTGTATTTTCTTGAAGAAAGACAGAAAAGGTTCTTTGTCAGGTGGACAAATATGACTTCCAGCATTAGGTTTGAAGATAGATTGGAGGGGATCTCCAACTACCTACAATGGATGGTTAGAATCAATAGTGTTCTCAAGGAGAATTTTTTTTTATCATTTGCGAACACCATTGTGCCTGTACTTGCTTCATATCCCATAACTCTTGATGTCCATGAGGTGATGGAAGCCAATATTCAGAGAATCATCTTGGACGGGGTCAAATACCACCTTATTCCACACTTGGCTGAGAAGAAGACATCCAATGAAATGTGGGTTGCACTGAAAGGCTTGTATGAGGCTAAGAACGAGAAATGGAAAATGGTTCTCCGGAACAAGATCCATGGAGCTAGGATGGTGAAAGGAGAGAGTGTGTCCACCTACCTCACTCGGGTTGCACAGGTGAAGGATGAGTTGGAAGTTGTTGGAGAACTCATTCCTAACTCATAGTTGGTGCAGATAGCCCTCAAAGGCTTCACCAAGGAGTGGGAGGTTTTCGTCAAGTGTGTGGTGGGGAGAGAGAAGCTCCCTGACTGGAGTAGATTGTGGGATGATTTTACACAGGACAAGATCTGGGAGGCGTCTCACAAAAAGACATCGGATGGTGCATATGACAAGAATGTTGCTATTGTGGAAAAGGGAAATGAGAAGAAGAAGGACATGAGCAAGGTGAAATGTTTTTCATGTCACAAGACTGGCCACTATGCTAGTCAATGTCTGAAAAAGAAGAAGAAGAAACCAGAACCAGAGGTGCCAACTTCAATGGAGGTTGTAGAGTTTGCTGAGAGATATGAGAAGGAGTTCTCTCTCATGACTAGTCCCGTGGGCATTGGATGCCTAGTGTTCGAGGACATTGAGTCTTGGTTTGTGGACAGTGGAGCTTCTCGGCACATGACTGGGTTGAGGTCAGTTTTCCTCGATCTTACAGAGATAGACTCAAATTGTAGAGTGAATTGTGGAGCCAACCCACAACTTACAGTAAAGGGGGTTGGAAGGGTGAGGTTCCAACTAGAGTCAAGAGGTCTTATGGAGGTTGCCGAGGTGTTATATATTCCAGAGTTGACAGTTAATTTCCTCTCAGTGTCAGCTTTGGATGAGAGCGGATTTGGAGTTTTCTACGGTGGACATGTGTTTTTATATCCTTTGGGAGAAATTGCTGACACAAAATTAATGCTTGGTGTCAAGTATTAGGTCTTGTACAGGTTGTTGGGTAGACGTGTGTTGTGGATTTTTGGACTCAGATTCTGTGTCGGAGAGTTGGCAGGTAGCATGGGAGAGAGAGTTGATCCATCAGACTCAGTCTTCGTATGGGACTCTCAAAGGACTCAACAGGCATGAGTCGACACAGATGGATGCTCAGGAGAGTGTGCATTCCCCTAAGAGCATGTATTCAATTCGTGGTACAACAGAGGTAGCAACAGAGGCTTCCAGTGCAACGAGAGTAATGGCTTCCTGTTCAGAGGGAGCAAAGACTTCTAGTATATAGGGAGAAACTATGGCAGCTGATGAGATGGAGACATATTATGGTGGTGATACCAGAAGTACCTATCTCGCTAAGAGGGAGTGTTGAGATTTGGTAGCTTGGAGGTACTTCTGCGTTGGCAGCGCTCAACATGCGGAAGTGACCAAGAAAATTTTCTCCTAGTGACTTTATAAAGTGATTTTATAATTATAAAGTTACTTTATAAAGCTGGGTATTTTAATTTTTTAATGTAAAAGTGACTTTATGATGTTTTGAGTCACTTTAATGACTTAAGTGACCTCAACGAATGATTAAGTCATGATCGTTGATCTTGAGGGAAAGTGAAGAGTCACTCATGGGAGATCAAGGGTTAGGAGAGTTACATTTCAAAATTGTTTAAAGGCAGCTCATTAGGAGAAGGAGGGCACACTTTTGAGGAGATCTAGAGAGAAGGTGAAGGGGCATGAATCCCAAGGAAGAGTGTTGTCTTGAGGAAGAGCTACAACAAGGAGGGTTTGGCACACATTCTGAGGAGTGGGATTGGCATGCATCCCAAGGAGCATTGTATCCATTAATATAGTCTATACAACAGTAGAAGAGGAGGTCGTACAACTATGTAAGCTAGTTGTACAACAAAAGGAGGGCACAAAAATCGATGATGTAAGTTTACAGCATGTTGGCACAGATTTCTATGCAGTTTTGATGAGTTTTTCTTTTTGTTCCATACAATTTCCTTTTGGCATGAATTTCTATGCAGATGTTGACTGTTAGTGGAATATTATTGGTTGTCCTGGGCCATACAGGCCATACAGCCATGGCTATCCACCTTAGACACAGTTTGGGACTGTTTGCATAGTGTTGTAACTTGCTAGAAGAAGAGAATGACTATGTTTTTATGCTGATGCAACTTGCTGATGTAATGGTTCTGATTTTACCTTAAGTTGAATAAACATTCTTTCTCCTCAAAACTATCCATTTTCTGAATATTTCCCCAAGTATTTATGCATAGAGTTTTGTGCCAGATGTGAGTTACTGTCTGCTGTTCATATTTGTATTTCGCTGCTATTTTATTTTAGAACTTGGTTAATAGTATTTCAGCTCATAAAGAACAGTTGTATGACTGTTAGATATTTATAGGAGGCTGAAATATAATTTAGTTTAAGTTTATGCTGAAATAAGATGTATTTCAACATGTTTAGTGGTCTGAATGGTTTAAAGTATGAGATATGGAGCAGAAGGACAGAACAAGTTTTACAAGCACAGGGGTATTATATTTGGCTATCAGTTGTTACAGGATATGATAGTTCAAAAAGGGAAAAGACTACAACCAATAATGAATTGAAGAAGAATAACAAAATAACAATAGATTTCATCTGAGAAGGATTACCTAATCCAGTAAGAGAAAAGGTTGTTAAATGTTCATCAACCAAAGAACTTTGGGATAAATTACATGATATATATTCTTCACCCATCACATATTCAGAAAATGCCAAAGAAGATGAAGGTACAGATTAAGAAGAAAGATATTCACCATGTCAAACAGTTTCAGAAGATGAAGACTACATAATCAACATAAGTATGTTGTTTTGATTTAATTGTAAAAACACAAACATCTTGAAATGGAATGCCATGAAGGAAATGAGACAGAAAAACTAATTTAAAAAGAAGACAATTATGAAGAAGAATTGAGCAGTGCTTTAGATGAACTAAGAAAAGAAAAAATTGATGAAAAAAAAAAAAGTGCTCACATTTTTGAAGAAGCCCAATAGGTCATCAAGAACTTAAGAACTAAGATAGAAGAATCTAGAAATATCGACAAAAATATTAAATACCAAAAACAGTATTTGGAAGCCAACATAGTAGCACAAAAGGAAGAAACATAAATGAGAGAGAAGATATTGACAGATCATCTTAAGGAAAGAACTAACGATCTAAACCAACTTGAGTCAGAGTTTGGTCAAGAAGAGAAAGTACTTGAAGAAGAAATAATCACATTAAAAATTCAACTTTAAGAAGCGAAGAGAAAATAAGAAGTCATGAAGTCTCGGATATTAAAGAAAGAATAAGAGGTTGAGAATATTGAAGTAGAAGTTGTCACATTGAGAAGTAAAATTTTCAACATCAACAAGAACGTTGAAGAGACAAAAACATCCACATCAGCAGTAGATAATGAAGAGAAGCAATCTAGGTTTCTAGAAAAGAAGAATGAAGAAAAGAGCAAGAGTTATGCACAAATACTCAAAGGAAGAATTCATGGTCAACCAGAATCTAAGAAAACTAATAAAGATACATCTTCAAGAAGACCATCCATGTTCAAGCCACAAATAAGCTTCAATCATGATCATGATTAGTCAAGGAAGAAATTCAGAAGGACTACACCACAAAGAATATCATTCACTCCCAGGTATTTAAATTTCTTTTATGGTCATTTTTTTTATTGTACTAACTTTTGACATAAGGTTGCAGATTGCAAGGATTATAAAAGAAAGGTCCAAGCAATAAATTATTGTGTGGCCCAGGTAATAGTGAATGTTACAAATGTCATAACTATGGACACATAGCTTGTTATTATAGAATCACTATCTATACTCCCATGAGAAAGAACACTAATATCATATATAAGAAAGTATGGATAAGAAAACATGAAGAACATGTGAACAAAGACCAAGTCCCAGAGATCGCAAGATTGACAATAAAATGAGATGAAGACAAATCTACAAAGAAAAGAGAATATGTTAGATACATAAAGTTTTGGAAAAGAAGTGAAAGAAAAGGAGGACAAGTAAATAAGGAACAAGTTCAAGAGATTGTACTTTCAAGTATTGTAGTGAAAGATGAATCCACAAATAGAAAGAAAGAAGTCATAGTTCAGAGAGATGATGAGTCTACCAATGAAGATGATGATGAATCTGCATCATAGAAAGAATTGTTTTGACCCATCTAGATTAGAGACTCCCAAGTAATATGAATAATATATAGGGGGAGTCTATGTGGTAGATGAGACAGACTAGAGAACCATCCTTTGAGTAGCTTGCAGATTTTCAGTAGACAGATTCAGAGCAGTCAGTTAGTGGAAGTACAATATGATAGATTAATTAGTTGTAGTAGTGAATACTTCATGATAGTATTGTGACATATGAGTCAAACTTATGGATATTTTTGTAGAAGAATATTGGATAGTATGGACACAGATGGATTCGTAACAACACTTAGCAAGTTTGGAAAGATATATGACAGTGGATGAGAGCATGGATTCATAGATTGGTTCAGAGAGTGGTTTAGAGACAAAGGAATATTATCATAATGGATGATAATTACACATGAATATTTGAATGCTTGTTCTTCAATACTTTTCATAAATTTCAATTGATTACACAAGGAAGCACCAATGGAAAATAACTCCAAAAGGCAATAGGTACAGGAAGACTTATATTTTTTCTACACAACATCTTGTAGAGAAGTCAAGAGAGAGAAACAAAACCAAAAAGATAGGTATAAATATCATTCAGATAAGTTGTCAGACAGAGAGGTAAGAATATATGTATGATTCCAGGGGAAGGGATTCAATGAATGCATGATAGAGAGTTAGATTCTTGGAGAGAGAGAACAAAGGGCCTATCAGAGGCATGTTTCTAGGGGGAGAGATTGTCACAATGGAAGAATGAGTGATATGACTTCAGTGTTGCATCAGAGTGATACCATTTATCAAAGGGGGATATATTATTCATATGAAGGTAGAGAGAGTAATCAAAGGCTTAGAAACACAAATACAAATCAAAGGAATGTAGACAGGGGGAGCAGTCTCAAGGAGAGTTCAGTCATGGGGAGAAGCCCAGGGAGATACCCTTTGCCATTGATTTCAAAGGGGGAGATATAGAAACATTGATGAGGAGTATAATCATGAATGTTATCATGACTAAGTGTTTCCATCAATGTTGGTGTTTCCATCAATGCCAAAGGGTTGGTTTTCATTGATGTCAACCCTTTGTCTGGATTGTTGGTTGTCATTGATGTCAACCCTTGGAGAGTGATATTGTAGATTGATGTCAACCCTTAGTGATTGATTTCAATCCTTGGATAAGTCTGGTAACAGATTTTGGTACCACAAAGGCATGGATAAGGGACCCAAGTCTCTTTGAGTTATAAGGGCATGAAGATCAATGAATTTATAGGTAAGACTATTCTAGATGGATAATACATGTCATGTTATTTTTGATGATATGTGGAACGTCCCATAACTCACGGTTAGGGATTTATGGCTTTGTGAAGTTGGAGAACCCTCATGAGTTATCTAGAATCCCATAGAAGGTCAAAGAAGTCAAATTACTCTAGAAACTCCTAGAAGAAGTTAACTAGTCAAAGTGGGTGAAACTAGGAGTTAATCATGGGTATAGTTGTTGCATTAAGAAAATAATTAAAAATAAATTAGTTGCAACAAGAATTTGTGAGTTTGGTAATTATAGTAAAGTAATTGTGATGAAAAGATTGAATAGTCAAAGTGATTGACCAAGAAATAAATTAAATAATAAAGTGGTTGCAACAAGAAGTTAGTTAAGGGAAAATAAGATATGAATTGAATAATTATATAAAAGTTAGTTGCAACAAGAAGTTTTGAGTAAAGATAAATTATTTAAATAATAAAGTAGTTAAAGTGGTTAAGTGGAAAAAGTGGCTAAGTGGACAAAGTTGGTTAAGTGAAAAAAGTGGCTAAGTGGACAAATTTGGTTAAGTGGACAAAGTGGCTAAGTAGAAAAAATGGTTAAGTGGAAAAAGTGGCTAAGTAGACAAAGTTGGCTAAGTGGACAAAGTGGTTAAGTGGATACTTCTAGAGGAAGCTACTTGGAGAGTATAAATAAGAGAGCAAGGGTCTTCCATGTGTATCCATTTGAGCATATTGAATATCTACAAGTGACTAAAGTAACCAAAGTATATCTAAGATGAATTTCAAAGGGAAGGTGAAGTAAAGAAGACCGAAATTGAAGGGAGGATAAATTCTTTTGATGATGCTTTCTAAGGTATGTTAGTTATAGGTCACCTCACCATTTTCGCAATAACATTTTTTCTAGAATGATTCAGACTGTGAAATATGGAGACCATTTAGAAAACATATCCAAGTAACTATGATACAAATTTCCACTTTTGGGTTATCGTATTTTGGGAGTTACACTCCGTGGAAAATAGGGTTTGTGGCTAGTCCTGAAACTATTATAAAATAGGTGTTTCAAGAAAAAATGTCATAAATTCTTCATAATAGATCCAAATTAAGTAAGACCAAATGTATTGGTTAGATTATAGTCTTTAGTATTTTGTGTACCATTTTCAGATCTATACAACAAACATTATGTGTAGGGCATTCTCTACAAGTTCGATTTCTAGAATAAGAAAACATTCAACACGGTATGTCATTTTTGCTATAACTCCATTTCTGAGAGGTTCCAAGTAGTCAAACCTAGAGGAATTGTATAAAATACACTAAAGAACATTTTGTACCATTTTCAAATCTTTATTCATTATAGGTACTTAGTTATGATTATTTCAATTTAGGGTTGTTGACTAATCCAAAATTAGTCATGTGAGACTAAAGTAAAGTTTGATGAAAATGATAGTCTCTTGTTGTTAAAGTTAAGGAAGGTTTGCAGGTATGTGATCATATACATCAAGTCTATTACAGAGTTACAAATCAGATTTGGATGATGAAATTGATGAGAGATTTTGATTGAGGTATGTTATAGATAGAGGTTGTGGCACATGGTTTGATGTAATGGTTTATGGTATTTGGTTGCTAGAGAACTTTTTGATGGTTATATTGGTATATGTATTTGGTATATGGTTTAGGTACATGTTGAGTACATGGTTGAGACAAGTAGTTGATGAGTTGACACATATATGAGGTGTATAGTTTATGATCTTGGTACATCTTAATGAGTCATAGTTGATGAGTAGTTGATGCATGATTGGTACATACTTGATACATGGTTGGAGGCACTTGTTAGTAGTATTGTTGACACATGGTTTATGGATGATGTAGCATACTTGTCTTGGTATATTATTAGAAGCACATATTAATCGTGGTGATGATTATGAGTTGTTGTGTTATGCTTGGTTGATGCACATCCTGGTGATATTTTACATATGGTTGAGAGTTGTCTTGGTGATTGATCTTGGTGAGTAGATCTGATTTGGTTGATAATATTGATGAGACAAGTTTTTGTGATAGGTTGTTTGGACATGTTATCGTGAAAGGTTATTTGTACAATTTTGGTGCATGGTTGATGCACTTGTTTATGATACAGGTTGAGGTACAGGTTGATGTATGTTACATGTTGGCACATGTTATTGGTACAGGTTGTTATAGATTGTTTGGTGCATGTTGATTGGTACAAGTTTACAGTAGTATATCTCAAAGTGATAGTGTTACAGTGGTTCCATAATTCTACTTATATTTCATGTTTGTTGGACAAGGAAATGATAGGTGGTTGTATCCACCTTCCAGTTGTAGCCGAAGAACATAGGAGGTTGTAGCCTCCTTCTGGTTGTAGCCAAAAAATTGGGGAGTTGGAGCTTCCCTCAGGTTGTATCCTGAGAAACTAGGTGGTTGTAGCCACTTTCCGATTGTAGCCAGAGAACATAGGGGGTTGTAGCCTCCTTCTAGTTGTAGCTAGAGAATTGGAAGTTAGTTCTTCCTTGAATGTAATTCTTGGCATATATGAAAACAATTCCATAGTTTTCTCCCGCATTGGGTTTCCACGTAAATATTGGTGTATTGTGCATTATGTGGATGTGTTTGTTATTGTTTATTATGCACTGATGAATGTTAATGCTTATTGATGTAGGAGAATCACCTTCAAAGTCAAAGATGCAAGCGTGGAGGCAAAGATCTGACATCTCAGCATGACAGAGTTTCAAATCAACATTTAACTCAGAAGCAAATCGAGTTGTTGAGATATTTTGGAAACAACATTTTTAAATATGTCATGTTTGTAAAGTCGTATAGGATTGTAAGGAGTTGCAAATATAGAGTCTTGACTCTTATCTGGAAATAATTGTTAGTTATTGTAATAGGAAAAAGTAGGTAACCACTATGACTTGATAGGATAGGTTGTAGACAGGACGAGAGAGCTCATGGAGCCAGTCCTTAGATAGTTTGTTTCTACATTGTAAAAGTATTATGAGATAGGAAGATAGAGATTAGTAGAGCAGAATAGAGTAAAAGAAAGACACAATGGAGAACTGCAATATATGTAATTTGTTTCATGAATGAATAAAACAGGCAGAATTGTCCCAAATCTTGGACTGTGTTCATTTAAATGTGTGATTGAATGAATATTGTCTTTTTTGTATGTCGTTCATTTCATTTTTTTCATGTATGATTGTTCGAGAAGTTGATCGTATGAGTTCGTGACGAAATTGGATAGTTTCAATTGTTTCTCTTCTGAAACTCGTATTCAAGGTGTGCATCTCAAATGCAATGATTGCATCGACTGAGACTTAGATTGACTCAGAAGAGTTCAGAGAGAGAGAGAGAGGAGGAAACTTAGACTAGGTGCAAGGAGTGCACAACGTCAAGGAACGACCAAGCGTCGAAGAACCAGAATAGAGGAACGCCAGGAGGGAAATAAGAATTTATTTTCAAGAAATCCTTTGAACCGAGTTATCAAAATCCTCGAATGCAAGGAGTGTGTGGGAAGTTGAAATCTTTTAAGAATAAAGCGCAGAAAGGAAAACACTTTTCATAAGTGTTGATGAGATCCAAGAGTCGAACTCGTAGGGGGAGCAAAGGCCAAGACCTTTGAAGATTGATAAATCTTCTAAGTTGGAAGAGATCAAAAGCTCAGGAGGAGGAGCAATAGTGGTCATTGGATCACAATGAAAAGGATCACGATCTGTCTGATAAGAGCAAGGTGCACGAGCCTTAGAGCTTCGCACACATAGGATAGAGAACTTACCAAAGTTCCAAAGTACCAAAGTAGTTTGGGACCGTCCATCATCGAGGAAGACAGGTGGCACGAGATCCACAAATCCAGAATTTTATGGACGAAGAGGAGGTGAAATAGCCGAAGTAGGATCCTAACCGTTGATTGCTAGGAGATACGTGTCAGTAGACCAATAGCTTCGGGAAATCTATTCTATAGTTTTTTAGTTGAGACTTGAAACTCACAAAGCGCGAATAGCCAAAGATCTAGAGGAGATCTGGACTGTCTGATCCAGAAGGACACGTGGCGATAGATCGTGGACTTCGGGGAAATCACTTCACGAGTTTTAGTTGAGAGTTGAAACTCCCAAAGCCCGAAGATCTAGAGAGCCGAAGTAAACCTCAATCATTCAATAATACAAAGTAGATCTCAGTCGTTAGATCATCCGAAGTGAATCTCAAGCATCATATCATTCGAAGTGAATCTAGATCGCCAGATCTACAAGATACGTGGCATAGATCAGTGAACTCTGGGTAAAGTCGTGAAGTAACTCATAGTCATCAGATTAGGGGAGATGTGGCATAAATTTTTGAACTCTGGGTAAAGTCCCGAAGTAAGCCTCAACCGTCTGATTCAGTAGGACGCGTGGAAGAATCCTGTGTACTTCGAGGGGAAGTGAAGTATGGGATTTGAGATATTAGAAGTCCGGAGACTTGAAGGAGATATCGACCGTTGATCGAGAGAGGGGCCACAGGACCATTGATATAGTTGAAAGGTCAAACACCCGAAGTAGAAGCAGGGCCATTGATTGAGGAGGAAAAGTGTCCGTAGATTTTCAACTCTGGAAGATTGACGTATGAAGGAAAGTAGGGTTTGAGACTTGAAAAGTCCGAAGTCCATAATCATGAAGGAGACCACATCCGTTGATTTAGGAGGGGCATATTTGGTCTGTAGATTTGGAAATGGTAGATATGAATCGTCAGTTCAGAAAACACCATCAAGATCGGGACATCAATGGTCCCGTAGCATTGTGGGGACAGGAGTTGCATGAACTTTAAAATGTTGAGGGTGGGACACAATCTAGACCATGGCTTGGAAAGAGTACATGTGGAGGCTTGACAAGAATTGGGGACTAAAAAGTAGTTTGATCCCAAACTACTTTTGGCTACGCCCGCAATCACGTGGTCATAAGAGGTCATCGCCCAAGGTCAAATCAAGAGGGGGCTTATCAGAAAAAGGAGCTAACTCCCAATACTCTGATATTTTCACAAGAGAGTGAGAGGGAAGGTTGCAGGTGTTATTAGACATCCTCCAAGAAGACGAAAGGGCCCATGTTTAGATATAGAAGGAGACCATTAAGGTTTCAGAGGGTCATTTGAATCAAGAATTGTAGATCCTTGACCAAGAGGTCCTGTAGCCCTACAGGGGAGTAGGGGGGCTGCATCAAGTGGTATCAAAGTCAATTTTGAGTTTGTTTGTAGATAGAAGACAAAGGAGAAAGGAGATAAATTGGTATCAATTGTGGTATCAAGAAAATTTGATTTCTGTTTGTAAGCATGAGAAGGTGACACAGTGGAATCATGCCACCTAGGAGGCGTAGAGCAAATCCAAAAATGGAAGAAGAAATTAGGTGAATCTGAATGAGATTGGATGCCATGGAAACAACGCAAATAAGAGCACCAGAAGCTGAAGATATCAGTGAAGATGAGAGAGAATAGATAGAGGTCGAAGAAAATGTAGCAAAGTATGTTGCACAAGATCGCTTATAGAAAGTTGTTTCAAGAATAGGAACTAGAGAAAGAATAGATGTACCAATGTATGAAGGAAATTTAGAAGTTGAAGAATTTTTGGATTGGGTACGTTCTATGGACAAGTACTTCTATTACGAAGATATCGAAGAAGACAAGATGGTGAAGCATGCAGTGACAAGACTGAAAGGTCATGCATCACTATGGTGGGATGAACTACAAGCTGAAAGCAAGAGCAAAGGTAAGTAGAAAATTAAGAACTGGGATAGGATGGTAACCAAGATGAAAGCCAAATTTATCCCGAAGGACTATCAAATCAATATGTTCAGGAGATTACAGAACCTGAGGTGGAAAATCTTATCAGTGAAGGAGTACACTAAAGAATTTTATAGACTGAACATCATGGCTAGACAGAAAGAGAATGAAGATGAGAAAACAACCATGTATATCAATGGGATGAGATATGAAATACAAGAGGAGATCAGCATGATGTTTGTTATTAAAGTCAAGGATGCTTATCAAGAAACCTTGAAAGTTGAAGAAAAGTTGGCCAAGAAACAAAGCCAATGAAACAGAGGAGGAAATTCAAGCAGAGGTAAGGGAACCAACAGAGAAAAATTACAGAAACCAAACATGAAGATGACAAATAGCATAGTCACCCAAAGAGAGGTGGAAGTTCTAAGGAAGGACAACATGGAGGAATAATCTCTTTTTCCAGAGGAAGAGGAAGAGCCAGAGGAGGAGAAGTTAGATGTTATACTTGTGGAAAACTAGGGCATAAGTCTTGGGAATGTTCCAAGAGAAAGAAAGAAAGAGGAGGTGAAGCACACATTGCTTAAGCACATAAGCATGTGGAAGCAGAAGCAACAGAAGGAGGAAAGAACCTCATGATGAGGAAAATCCTTCTTAAACAAGAGAAGGAGGCAGAAGAACTAGTTCAACGAACAAGTCTGTTCAGGACTGATTGCAAGACGAAAGATAGAGTTTGAAAGGTGATCATAGATAGTGGGAGCACCAACAATATAGTATCCACAGAGATGGTGGAGAAGCTGGAGTTGAAGACAACTGCACATCCAAACCCATACAAGGTATCATGGTTGCAGAAAGGACATCAAGTAATGGTAAGTCAACAATGTTAAGTTGAATTTAAAATAGGAGGTTATAGGGATGAAATATTATGTGATGTAATTCCTATGGATGTCTGTCATATTTTATTGGGGAGACCATGGTAGTTTGAGAGAAAAGTTATTCATGATGGATGAAAGAATACTTATACCCTAGAAAATAATGGTAGAACACATATGTTATTACCAATAGAAGACAAAGAGAAAAAGAGGGAAGTTAGTTCAAGTATACTTCTCATGAGTGGGAGAGAACTCTTGAATGAAGTCAAGAAGGAAAAGGAAATACAATTTGTTGTAGTGAGGAAGCCTAGAGTTATCCTTACAACTTATGTGGAAGATTTGCTTGAAGAAATCCAGGAACTGTTAGAAATCTTTGCTAACATAGTAGTGGATGAATTACCTCACTCATTGCCACCCATTAGGAGTATAATCCATCATACTGACCTTCTTCCAGGAGCTAGTTTACCAAACAAAGCAGCTTATAGGTTGACACTTAGAGAGAATGAGGAAGTCAAAAATCAAGTCCAAGAGTTATTGGATAAAGGTTTAGTCAGGGAAAGTCTAAGCCCATATGCAGTACCAACTATGTTAAGTCCAAATAAGGATGGAAGATGGAGAATGTCAGTATACCAACAGCTTCGGGAAATCTATTCGAGAGTTTTTTAGTTGAGACTTGAAATTCCAGAAGTGCGAATAGTCGAAGATCTAGAGGATATCTAGACCATTTGATCCAGAGGGACACATGGCGACAAATCATGGATTCCGGGGAAATCACTTCACGAGTTTTAGTTGAGATTTGAAACTCCCGAAGCCCAGAGATCCAAAGAGCTGAAGTAAACCTCAATCATTCAATCATCCGAAGTAGATCTCAGTTGTCAGATCATCTGAAGTGAATATCAAGTGTCAGATCATTCAAAGTGAATCTAGACCACCAGATCTAGAAGAGACGTGGCATAGATTAGTGAACTCCAGGTAAAGTCCCAAAGTAACACATAGTCATCAGATCAGGGGAGATGTGGCATAAATATTTGAAATCTGGGTAAAGTCCCGAAGTAAGCCTCAACCATATGATTCAGTAGGACACATGGCAGAATCCCATGTACTTCAAGGGGAAGTGAAGATTGAGATTTGAGATCTCAAAAATCTGGAGACTCGAAGGATATCTTGACCGTTGATCGAGAGAGGGGCCGCATGACCGTTGATCTAGTTGAAAGTTTAAACACCCAAAGTAGAAGTAGGGTCATTGATTGAGGAGGACAGGTGTCTGCAGATTGTCAACTCTAGAAGATTGATGTATGGAGTAAAGTATGGTTTGAGACATGAAAATTCTGAAGTCCAGAATCACGAAGGAGATCACATTTGTTGATTTAGGAGGGGAAGATTTGGTCTGTAGATTCGGAAAGGGAATATTTGAACCATTGGTTCAGACAGCACCGTCAAGATCGGGAGATCAACGGTCCTGTAGCATTGTGGGGCAGGAGTTGCGTGAAATTTAAAACATTGAGGGAGGGCCGCAATCCAAACCATGGTTTTGGCAAGAGGACACGTGGAGGCTCGACGAGAATTGTGGGTTGAAAAGTAGTTCGATCCCAAACCACTTTTGGCCGTGCCCGCAATCGCATGGTCACAAGAGATCATTGCCCAAGGTCACATCAAGAGGGGGCTTATCAAAAAAAGGATTTAATGCCCAATACTCTAATATTTTCATAGGAGAGTGAGAGGGAAGGTTGCAGGTGCTATTATACCTGCACCAAGAAGCCGAAAGGTCCTGTGCTTAGATACAAAAGGAGACCATTAAGGTTTCAGAGGGTCATTTGACTCAAGAATCATAGATCCTTTACTGGGAGGTCGTGTAGCCCTACAGGGGCATAGGGGGGCTGCATCCTTGAATGTAATTCTTGACATATAAGAAAATCATTTTGTAGTTTTCTCCCACATTGGGTTTTCACATAAATATTGGTGTATTGTGCATTATGTGGATGTGTTTGTTATTGTTTATTATGCACTGATGAATGTTAATGCTTATGATATAGTAATATATTGATGATGAACACATGAACATGGTTGAATAAGTAAAATAATATACTTTGTGGTTTAAATGATTAATAATTGGTATAATTTCTCATTACTGATTCAACCCCCCTCTCAGTAATCCAACACTAATATTTGTAAAAGTGGTCTTTGATGATGAGGCCAGGGCTTTTATAATCTTGTGGTCATTTCTAGAAAGATGGAATGACTTGGTCATGGCTGTAAGTAACTTTGTCTCTAGTTCAAACACTTTAATATTTGATGATGTTGTTGGTGTGATCCTTAGTGAGTAAATGTGACGAAAAAGCACAGGTGAGACATCAGGTAATGCGTTAAACATGGAGAACGCGGGAATAAAAAAGGGTAGAGAAAATGGCTCAAGGAACCAAGGGAATTCTAGGAAGGGCAGATCTAAATCCATATTTGGAAAGATATACTATTGGAATTATGGGAAGAAAGGACATCTGAAGAAAGATTGTAGAGCTCCAAAGAAACAAAGAGATAGATAGTAGGAGAAAAATCAGGAAGCAAATGTAAAAGATGATGTGTTACAAGATGCTCTGATTATTTTTATATATAATATTTATGATTCTTGGGTAGTATATTCAGGGGCTTCATTTCATGCCACACCCCATAGGAAACATTTTCTAGATTATGTTCAAGGTGATTTTGGACAGGTTCATTTGGGTGTGTTGGAAATACTAAAACAACTGAGAGGGGGGGTGAATCAGTTGTTTATGAGCTTAAACAATTTTATACCTTTTAAATAATTATTAATATTTCTTCAAGTATCATCAAGCAACATACAGCATATGGACAGTGAGAGTAAAGATCATCAGTCACACATAAAATACACACAGAGACATATTTTCACGAGGAAACACATAAAGGGAGAAAACCTCTTCTTCTTCGAAATGATAGGCAGTCTTTTTCAGTTCTGTACATCATTTACAATTGAGCACCAACTCAATGTGAGGCTGC
>JZKD02S1877521.1:253927-280506 GCA_000966675.3 Picea glauca
CTGCCACCCTAGTTTCTCTGGTTGCAACCAGATGGAAGCTACAACTTCCTGTGTTCAAGCACCCACTTGAACTTCTGAGGACAACAGTCCTCCCGAGCACCTCCCAACCTCCCAATGATATTAATGATTAAATAAAAATTCAACTTTACAAATAAATCAGTTCATACCAATTTTACTTTGTTCTGTAAATCTTGTCTTCTACTGCTTGCTCTATCGTTCTGCTCTGCTTCTGCTCTACTCTATCGTTCTGCTCTGCTTCAGCTCTGCTCTATCGTTCTGCTCTGCATCTTCTCATTTTTTCCATTCTACTCTTCTTCAACTCGTTCTGTTATTCTGTTCTGTCTTTCATCTCCTCTGCCTGTCCTTTGTTCCCATTCTGATATACAATTCATTTCATTCTGTATATGAATTAGACTTCATCCTTAAATCCTTCTCCTTTATCCTTTTCCTTACTATTTCATTCTTTTTTCCTGCAGAACAACCAACTTCCATACAGTGTCGCTTGTTTTCTTTTATACATCCTGCCTTGACGGTTCCACTTCCCAACTCCTTCGACAAGAACCACGACAACTGTCTAAGGAACTGAATCATCATCTGAAACGCTAACTAATTCTTCATAATGAGTCTGTTTCACTAACAGAAATCATACTCAGTCGTTAACTGTGAGAGAGAACAGTGACCCTCCGATCAATATTTGATCCAACGGTTCAGATCAAATCGAGATTTCACCATCGCGAATTTGGCTTTGCGATGTCACAAATCACACATCCTTCGGACTTGCAATTCTCCGATTCCCGATGCCTCCTTTTCACATGCTAGCCCTGCTGAGTTTAGCTTCTGTTCAACGTGACCTTCACTTCGTGAACACACCCTTAAGTCTCTCTAGTGGGGTTTTGGCATTTTCAGTGACGATATGCACACGTACTCGCGACACCCGAAACTCTGATGAGGAGAATCAACGTTCTGCATCTCTTTCTTTCTTTAACGGCTGATATCAATTCACGAAATCGCATATCGCAATTTCGGGTTTCTCATTGTCAAGAGATTTTGACATTGCAAAGTGTCGATTCTCGATTCCCGATTCTCCATGCATAGATTCAATGGTCCAGATCACTTCTAGCTCAACGGCTCAGATTAGATCGGGATTTTGCACATTGCGATTACTCCCACTTTTCTTTGTTCTTTAAAGGGCATGCAGATTATCTTTGATCCGATGATGATCGGGTCTTGCGTTTGAATCCAACAGTTACTAAGTCATCTCCACAACCATAACAATAATTGCACTCCATGTAGAGACTCAATGGTCCAGATTACTTCTAGCTCGATGGCTGCGATCAAATCGCGAAAATGCATATTGCGATTTCGGAGTTTTCGTTGTAACTGAACATGGGACTCGTGAAACTCCGATTCCCGATTCGCCAATGAGAATAACTCCGACAGCGCCCGATCCTATGCCACCTGTCCTTGCGAATGGATGGTTCCTATGCCTCCGGGATTTCACCTCTGCACAGTAGGGCTTAACCCCTGTGCTTAACCTCTGTGCAGCTTCTGAAGATTTGATGGTTATCAGCCTTTCGGGAATTTTGAGTGGGATCCAACGGTCACCATCTTCCTTCTCCTCTGCAAACTCCTGTATCTCGAGATTTTCTGCACGCGTCTTCTTCCATGCTATTCCTCCTGAGATTTACATTTGAATCTCTTATTCTGCCATCTTCACTGTTGCCATTAATGACAACAACCATCAACACGCATTCGTTGCTTGTTCAATATTTTCCAACAGGGTGATGATGCACCATGCAAAATTGTTGGAATGGGAAAGGTAAAAATAAAGAAAACCAATGGAAACCAATGGTTTTTGAAATAGGTAATGCATGTTCCATATCTAAGGAAAAATATGATTTCAACAAGGCAATTGGAAAGTGAAGGTTGTATATCCATATTTACAGATAAGGTGTGGAGGGTCACCAAAGGATCATTGGTGATAGAAAAAGGAGAGAAGGTAGGTACATTGTATTTATGTACTGGTAATACTGACTCTTCTATATTTTTAGCTTCTACAGGAGTGGATACAACACCATGGAATCATAGGCTTGGAAACATGAGTGAGAAGTGGATGTAGATACTTCACAAAAGAAATTTGTTTCTGGATCTTAAACAAATTGATTTGGATTTCTTTGAGCATTGTGTTTATGGAAAACAAAAGAGAGTCATATTTCTGAGAGTCGGAAAAGAAAAGAAGAGTGAAAGGCTAGAGCTTCTACATACATATGTATGGGGACCATCTCAGGTATCATATCTTGGTGGCTCTCTTTATTATGTTACTTTTATCAATGATGCAACTAGAAAAACTTGGGTTTATTGCATTCAAAAAAATTTGATGTTTTTGATACTTTTAAGAAATGGAAAGATTTGGTTGAGAATGAGATAGGAAAAAGGTTGAAGTGTCTCAGATCAGACAATGGAGGTAAATATTGGAGCAAGGAGTTTGATTATTAATGTTCATACCATGGGATTCATAGAGAGAAGATAGTTCCAGGAACACCACAAGAAAATGGTGTGTCAAAAAGTATGAACAAGACAATCATGGAGTGTGCAAGGAGTATGAGATTGCAAGTTGGTTTTCCTTTACAGTTCTGGGAAGATGTTGTAGATACTGTTGTTTACTTAATAAATATAGGACCTTCAAGATCTTTGGATGGTATAATTCTAGAGGATGAGCAGACAGGTAAAATCGTAAACTATTCTATTTTGAAGACTTTCAGTTGTGAATCATTTATCCATATTGATAAAGAAAATATAAAATCTTGAGGAAAAATACAAGAAGTGTACCTTTATTAGATACAGTGTTAATGATAGGGATGATTTTAAGGATGGAAATTTGTTTTAAAATGTAGAAACCTTGGCAAATCTTACTAATCCTTCATATGCCAACTATAAATGTTTGACGATATTTTTGTAAAAATATTCAAATTTATAAGGATTTGATATAGTTTTTATAAATTTTTGGCGATTTTTAAGGTAAAATAATTTTATCCTATAGAATTTGGGTGAATCATTTTTAAAATGGAGAATCTTGTTTTTGGAAAAACCATGGAAAATTAGCCCATGAACGAAATTTAGCCCCTAAAATCATCTATGGTTAATGATTTTAGTTATCACTTATGCGATTATGAAAATAACAAAATCATTAGGAATAGATATGTCATATTCAATGAAAAGGTCATGTACAAAGATCAATTGTAGGGAAAGAAACAGAAAAAAGAAAAACCAGAATACACAGTGCTTGATGAGATCACTGAAAAAGAAATTCCAAAGGTACCAGAAAATCATAATGTACAACAATAGGATCAAAAGGTACCTCAAACTCCTGCAAGTTTTGTCAGAATATCTACCAGGTTAAGTAGACCCCCTGAATGATACTCTCCTTCATTGTTATTTATTGTTGACTAATTCTGGTGAACCATAATGTTATGAAGAGGAAATGCAGGTAGACACCAAAAAGAAGTGGGAGCAAGGAATGAAAGAGGAAACGGATTCCTTGGTAAATAACCAGACTTGGGACTTGGTTCAGTTTCCTACAGGAAAAAGAGCATTGTAGAATAAATGGGTTTACAAGTTGAAGGAAGAAGATGGAGGAAAAAAGTGGTACAAGGCTAGACTTGTTGTAAAGGGGTTTTCACAAAAGGAAGGTATATATTTTGATGAAATATTTTCTCATGTTTTTAAAATGACTTAAATTAGGACTATTTTAAGTCTTGTGGTAGTAAAATATTTTCATCTTGAGCAGTTAGATGTAAAAACAATTTTTCTCCATGGGGCTTTGGAGGAACAGATTTATATGTAGCAGCCACAGGCGTATGAGGTCAAAGGGAAGGACTATTTTGTATGCAGGTTGAATAAGATATTGTATGGCCTAAATAAAGCTCCAAGGCAATGATATTTAAAGTTTTATAGGTTTATGACAGAACAAGGTTATAATAAATGTCATTCTGATCACTGCGTTTATTTTAAAAAGCTAGAAAATTGAAGTTGTATTATCTTGTTATTGTATGTAGATGACATGTTTGTTGCAAGGTCTAATATGTAGGATATAAATGTGCTCAAGAAGAAATTAGCTAATTCATTTGTGATGAAGGATTTGGGTGCCACAAAGAAAATACTTGGTATGAGAATAATAAGAGAAATGAACAATCACAAATTGACATTATCTCAGGGTGAGTACATAGAGAAGGTGTTGGAGAGGTTTACAATGCAGAATGCAAAACTAGTTAGTACACCTTTGGAAAACCATTTCAAATTAACTAAGGAAATGTGTCCCAAGACACAGGAGGAGATAAAATACATGTCTAGGGTCCCTTATTCATCAACAATTGGCAATTTGATGTACGTGATGGTTTGCACAAGACCAGATATTGCACATGGAGTGGGAGTTGTGAGAAGGTATATGAACAATACAGGTAAAGAACAATGGGAGGTAGTAAAGTGGGTTCTCAGGTAGTTGAGAGGTATTGTTACTCATGCATTATGTTTTGGAGGTTCAGACACTGTTCTACAGGGATATGTTGATTCAGATATGGTAGGTGATAAAGATAACAAGAGGAGCACCACAAGGTATGTTTTTACTATAGGTGGAACAATAGTAAGTTGGATTTCGAAACTGAAAAAGGTTGTTTCACTTTCAACAATAGAGGCGGAGTATGGTGTTGCTACAGAGGCTATTAAAGAGATGATTTGGTTACAAAGGTTTATGGAGGAATTGGGAAAGAAGCAGGAGAATAAAAGGTTCTATTGTGACAATGAGAGTACCATTCATCTTGCAAAGAACTCAGCCTTACATTCAAAGACTAAGAGTATACAAATCAGGTACCATTTCATACAATATGTCTTGGAAGATGGACATTTGAAGTTGGAAAATATACACACTACCCAAAATCTTGCAGACATGTTAACTAAGGGATTGACCAGGGAGAAACTGAGTTCTTGCTCATTTTTAGTTGGTCTTCAAGCATGAAGATGAAGATGAGAAGTTTTCAAGGTCCAAGAAGGATCATAGTCTAGCATATACAACAACGATGGAGTTGTTGAGATCAGTCTCCAAGTGGGATATTGTTGGTTGTGGAGCCTGATTATCTTCTTGATTCAAAGGTATTTGTTTTTAGCCATGTTTATACCCCATGAAGACTCTAAACCCCACAAGAATGTACACTCATCCATGTGGGGGAGTGTAGGGGGGGTTACCCCCATTGTGAGGTCCAGGGGAAAGCGGGGGTTCGAGGACGAAGCCCCCGAAGGAAAAGTTGCCTTGTAAATGTATATTGTAATTTCATTGTAAATATGGATCGTTCATTATAAGGTCACATATATGACAGTAGAAGTTATGTTAGGGTTTTTTCCCTAGAACGAAACCTTTTTTTATGAGGGAAATGTATTTCGGCTATGCCTCATTGCGAATATTGTATTCTAAGTGAGGAGACTATGAAAGAAAGAAGAGGAAGTTACAATAAGTGTGGTGTAGGTTGTATCCCTTCATTTGTTGGATAATAATAAAGGAAGGACCTAACAATTTATTTGGTGGACATATCCCACACTGGGTGAACCATGTATATATGTGTCTCTATTGTATTGTGTATCTTATGTGATTTATTTCTGCATTTGTTTTATTTTATTGCTCCACGATCCTGTGTTTATAACAATTCCCCTTCAGCAATATCATAGTCTTTCCAAGGAGACTCAACCTTATCTTTAGTAGAACTCATCCTTCTCATAGTCTAAGTTCAACCCACTTAATGATTTGGGTTTCTCCACAAGAGTTTGACCCCTTCTAGAAAGTCTACCTATGTAAAAGAAGGACCTAGACGACACTAAATAAACTCAATGATTGAATAAAAATCTCAACCAAAATAATTGAACTCCGCCACCAATGAGCAGAATGAATAAATCTGAGTGATTTCCTCCCAATGACTAGCTTGGGTGGATAGTCTCACCACCAAAACCAATCTTAGAAACTCTCTAGGGATTTTGTCCTAAGAGATAAAGCCATAAGATCTCTCTCAAATCGATTTTAGAAAATGTCAAGTGAATAATGAGAGAGGGATCCCCTCATTCCCCTTTTATTCTTTCATTGACCCTTTTCAGACCCCTTTTACCATTATTAATAAATTAAAGTGAATTTATATTAATTAACCCCTTTTTAATGTCAAAAATAAATAACTTGTCTTGTAAGTCGTTCCCAAACGTTGAAATTTCCTTTCTCATCATCCCAACCTTTAGATATTTTCATCCTGATTCCAATAAGCTATTACACGAAGGTGTTCCCTCCAACAATATGACCCAAATAACACCTTGAGTGCATTTAATTAATTTATACTCAATAATAACCTTAATTTATGGGAATCGTTGGAATCCCACGGAATCAAGAACGAACTATACAGAAGTGATACTAATGATGAAATAAGGTGAATGGACTAGGTTGGACGTCATATAACTCCTCCAACTCTATTGAGCCCCATTTTAACCTCCATTTACCCCTCTAGCCAAGTTGAAATGGACCCATAAGGTCGCCTCCAACTGTAAATTAGGGGAATCCAAAAATGGGGACATTATAGTCCTCCCTTCCCAAATATTGCTTGTCCTAAAACAATGCCATCACACCCATAGGAACAAAAAATTGAACCAACATGAAACTAATAATGATCCTTGGGTTCCAAACCAATATGAAATATGTGGAGCACATATCTCCCACAATACTTCCCTGCAATGTACTAACACAAGGGGATTCCTAAAAGTAATAGTTGGCTCTCCCATCTATACTAGCTACAAAACTATCTACCCATAAAATCCCAGGGCCCAATGTTATCACCAAAAAGGATCCATCATGTTGATGTTGAACCACTCTGATCATAAATGTATGATCCTCCTACTTAGAATACATCCTTTTCTCCTACAACCACAAGTTGTAATGCCTCAAAGGATCGTCCCCATTATTGAGGATCATATCCTTCCAATGTATCCCAGTGAATTCAACCAAACCAACTATGAAATTAGACATCTCGGGGAATTATATGTGGTCACAAACTGATAGGGAATCAACGACACCTAATATACAAGTATCAAAGAGAAAATCCATAATACTCTATCACCCTCATCCTACTGCAATCATCTAGGCATCGTCTGGAAAATCTCTCGACACATCATCTGCAAAGTCCCTCCATGTGAACCTTTCTTGGACCGACCTATAAGTGGTAAATTCACCAGGGTCCCAAACTAACCTGTAGGATGTGAATCACCCTCTACTCATATCCCTGATCTGTGAGGTGCCAATGCAAGAATCCACCTAAATTCCTTTAATAAGACATAAAATTAGAAGCTACATAAACTCAGTCAAATCCTCATAAGACCACTCCTTTGAGCAACTAAACCTAAGCATTGTTGGAATTTTTAAATGTCTTTTTAGGACAACTAAATAACACTCACATTAATTTTTAAACCAGGGGTCGTATTTTATTTCAAGGCTATGTGCAAAGTCTATGCAGAATACAATTTATTCTATAATGTTGGTGATTTGAATTGATCATGCAATAACTAAATGGGTAACTCAATCAATTAATTCTTATTAAAGAAAACACCTTGAAGTTGTCCTATCTAAAACATCATAAAAGTCATAAGAAAGGAAGATTACATTCAATCCGAACAACTCTCAGTTGCAAAGAGAATCACAATTAATTCACACAACATGCATTCGAAAGGAAGTCAATCCAAATCCACACAACCCTTGTTGGAAGAAATCAAATGTAAACAATCCAACAACACCTCTTAATCAACTCAAAAACTCATGATGAATTTAAAGAGAATGCACCTGCTATAATTTAAGAAGGAAGTCTATTTATCATAAGAAATCCAATGATACACAAACTACAATGAAACTTCAACCAAAAGTAACAAAAATAACACAAGCACTCAATTATTTATAATAATCAATCAAACTCTACAAGTAACAACCCATATAATTAACACTAATCAAGAGAAAGTAACAACTCGCAGAATTAACAAAGATCGGAAACAAATAACAACTCACGTGAATAAAAAATAACTACAATAATTGGAATTATAAAACAATATATGACAATCTACTAAATGAACAAATGGAATTGCAACACCTGATTAGCGAAGGGGGGCCTTCCTTCACTAATTAGGGTTGTTGAGACAATCTCACAAATGAATTCTCAGATACCATGAACCAACATACTCATATATTATAAAAAGGATGATACAATTATTTTACTAGACTCTTCTACACACTTTGTTCTCCTCTTCTTCTCCCCCCTCAAACCAAGAGGGCTCCTATCATTTATACATCTTCAGATAATAGTATTTAAAATTAGACTATTTGATTTGATCAATACATAGTACAATATATGTTGCACATTTGTGATGTTATAACTGGTGCACAGAATAGAGTATTATGTTACAACATCAAAACCACAAAGAGTTACAACTGCTGGTGCTTCCACCCCTTTTGATGACTCATCCTTGCCACGCTGGCATCTGACTAGTCCTATACTTGAGCATCGGTTGAAGACCAAATTCTCAAGTATCCATGGAATTGTGGAAGTGGAAACATCATGGTTCAAGAACCAACATCATATAGAAGTAACAACATACCAAAAAGGAACATCATCTAATCTTGTAAAGGAGTAACAACATCAAATCCTTGAATGAACATAACATGTTATCACCCTACAAGTATATTCTTTGAATCCATTTGATTATTAAACCCAAAATCAAGTAAGAAACCACTTAACAACCTATATTACTACTTAAATAATGCAATTCATAAAAGCGGTGTACCTTGGGTTGGAACAAGAAATCCTAGGCAAGATATCATCAAAAGAGGATAAAAGATGACTCAAAATATTGCCAAAACAAGTTAAATGGAGTACAATTCATGGGACTATCATCTCCCTTGAACTAGCCATTTTGCATGTCCTCATGCATCCAACTGCAATCTAAGATCGTGATTATCCCAAGATTAGGTTTCATGTAGTGTGCTAAGTTGGTAGGCCTCATGTGTTTCTTCCCCAACATCCCTGAAACTTGCTAACACCATAGATTCCATACCCCAATTTTATCTACCACTGTGAATTCATACATCGGATGATACTCATTTATAAGTAACTGGATTAAAGGGAAATAAAATTTCAGGCCAATCCAACGAGGGACTCTTTGTTCAATACACTGAATGTACCTATTCAATCGTCCCATGGCTCTTTTGAAGTTTGGAAAAACAAAGGGTTCCTTAGTTTTGATTGCTATGGTATATGAATCCCATCTTCTGCAGCCCTCCAAAGCCTCATGTGTTTCATCATTGATACAACTGACAAATTGGTTAATTACCTTTTCCTGAAGGGCTACAACAAACCTTGAAAGGTGAGGAGACATGGAAATGCAATTTTGAGCCCTAATGGCATCATCTGTGCAAGAAGGTTATTCCCTAACTCTTAGCTCACATGCTCATGGTCCCTTATACATTTTCTTGGGCTAATTCCCACTTAACCTTATGCAACAAGTAGGATATAAAGGCTCGCAACTAGAGGTCTCCTATATAAGGTGTAGTATTAAACCCTCTTTCATGTGGCAGGATGAAATCATGAAAATAAAATTCACACAAAGAGTATTGTGTGATCTCATTAGCTTCATAAAAGGTCCTCCCAAAAGCCTTAGCATGTGTGAAAAGGTAAGGTCTATCCTCAATTGTGGTTGTGAGATGAAAAAAGTTGAATTTCTCTTGAAGAAACAAAACATACATAGAAGAAGGCATTCTGCAATTCAACAAGTCTTGAATGAGCAAGGTTATCTTATTATTTTCTTTCTTCTTCTTAATATGATATTGTGCATCCTTGGGATTCTTCCAATCTTCTCCCCATTTCTCCTTTTATATTTTTTAAATTGTTAGCACATCTTCCCTTTCCCTCTCCATGTTTGGAACAATTTTTCGATGCTCCCCAAGGGGGACCATACCCTATTGGTAGGACATTTCCAATTCCTTCCACTTTTTGAGTTATGCCTATAAACATAAAGGAGAGGGGATTTCAGAGGTAGAAACTCCAACTTCCCTAGTTTCCACTTCTATCTATGTATATGTTGTTCTAAACTTTATGTCTTGGGGTGAATATCATGCAGGTCTAAAAATATCTTCCCAAAATGAATAGGTCTCCTCTTTTGGTTTCTTAGTAGCCATTTTTATTGGAGGGGTCACTTTATCAAATGTTTTGGCGGCATTAGTAGGAGTGTTTAACCCTGCAGTATTGAGTAAATCCCTAATCTGTCACTTCAACTCCTTCATTTTCTACCTTAGTTTCAGATTTTTTCTTTTCAATTCACAACTTGCTTAATTAAAGAGGGAGGTTTCTTCTTACCTTTCACAGAATTCATCATGCTAGGTTCCCCTTTCTCCATCTTTACTTTGATTGGTTCTTGTGAAACATCCTCATCATTGACTAGTTCTTCTCTTATTGGTTCTTCAGTGGCCAGTTCTTATGTAACATCATTCTCATTAGTTATTTCATTCATGCTTGGTTCTTGTGTAACAGGCTCAACACTAATTTGTTTTGTGGTGGTTGTATCTTGTGTAACAACCCCTGCATCAATCATTTCATCCATGCCTAGTTTTTTTGTAACAAGCTCAATATTAACTTCTTCTGCGATGGTTGGTTCTTGTGTAACAACCTCTGCATTAATAATTTCATCCATGCCTGGTTCTTGTGTGACAGGAAGGGCATCCCTTGTAATTGTTTCTAGTGATGTGGTCCCTTATTATGTGCCAAGTACAAATTTTACATTGTATGTCACTTCAACAACTGGTTCTTGTGTGTTGGCCGCATGACTAGCTGCATCTGGTTCAGAAGTAGCTGCAAGAGGGTTCCCTTCCTCAAGTTCATCTGTGACAACTTCTGTATCACCAATTTCCCCCAAAGTTGGTTCTTGTGTAACATCTAAGGGGTTAATGATAGGTGGTTCCACTCCCTATGGTTCAAGAACCATTGATCTTGTCCTCCTCCTGGGAAAGAATGCCACAAATTCCGCACCCGATATTTTTCTAATTTTTGGTGTAGTTGGTGTTGTAGGTTGTTCTTTCTCAACTACACATGGATACCAATTCTCCTCTCAAGGACTCTCCTCAATGATTTCTACATCATTATCCACAGATGGCTACATGGGATGGTCGGAGCCCTATTCTTCAACTTCCTCAGGATCATCATCCTAGTCAATTTCCCCTACGGTTTATGTTGCTTCACCCATCTCCCTTGTTTCCATCTCACCTTGTTGTTCACCCTGCTCTACCTCTTCCTACTGTTCTTCCATAGACTCTTGCGACAGTCCTAGGAATTTCCTCCATGTCATTTGAGTACTTCCCAAGGAATCAAGAATCAAGAGTTTAACCAAACCGTGGTTTGTAATTGTTTCTAAGGGATTCCTCGCACTTCTCACCGAGCGTGTGATCAGTTGTGAGGATCTTAACATGAAATATGGGATTTTCAATTGAATGTTATGCCTTACATGTGATAAAAAATTGAAATGATAGGAAAATATTACCTGGTATCAACCCTCGCATGTCAGGTATTTTTGGATGAATAGAGTGACATCCTTCCATATAGAAGGTATACAATCTCGTGCATATACTTTCCCTCGATGTTGCAAGAGTTCTCCCTCTCTTATAAATTCTTTTGTTGCACGTTCCAGGGATGACCTTCTGCAAAACCATTGCTCACCTTCTTCTGGGAGGTTTGTCACCCTTTCTATGGTTTATTCTATTACAACAACCTCCATGCCTCTCACAATGGACTTTTCACTGATCAGGTTCTGGGTGAATTCCAGTGTTGATTCTACATCAAAGCCCTACATTCTTTTGAAATATATTATTCACCCTGCATCCTGAAACAATTGATAAACTGCTCTATTTTTTTGTAATTTCTCCATGTCTTCTGGTTCATGGTGTAGCACTAATCCTTCCATTCTGTGGGTTATAGTTAGCCCAACTAGTAGCTTCAGGTGGTCTTATTGTAGTGTTGTAACTGCAACTAGTTTCAGTCTTTGCATGCAAGGAGATACAAGGGGTGGCATAGGATTTTTTTTAATTTGGAAAGTTTTGGTTTGAGTTTAATAGGTGCATGCGCTTTAGTCCATGTCCCAATAGGGAAATATGGGTGTACGCAAGTGGCTAAAAAGTAAAGGTTTCGACATTGGCACCTCCCCCCAACTGACGGATTGGGCGATTGCGTCTCTTCATGGGGAATAGTGACAACCAATCCATGAATTACAATTATTCTAAGTAATAATGAGGTGTTAAGTCAAATCATACCTATCAGGGATTACCATAAGTGGTTGTAGATTGTTGTACGTGCAACAGTGATGGATGTGACTTAATTTACGATGCTTCAATGATGTCGAAGATCCTGTGGCGGTAACTTGTGCTAACTCTGTATCGGTTAAAAGTAGTCGTGGTAGATATCAAATTAGTGATGGACTTGGAAGAAATTTTTGGCAGATGAGTGATATGTAACAACAAATGACAAGTTTCATCAATGTGGAGTATTTTGGAATCGTTCTTCTGGTTTGGACTTGACGGACCTCTAGTTGCACCAGAAATAAAAGTTTGAAAAGAAAGAACACGTTAAATGGTGATGTTTATGATTGTGTTTCTCCTTCATTAGTTTCCAACATTGTCTGTGCTAAAATTTATACAACTTCTAGTAGTCGATTGTGATGTTTACTAGGTGCCTTGTCTTGTTATCTAGACAAATTTCAGAAATTGGTCGTGTTATTACTTGAAAGGTTTTAGAAATTGATCATGTTGTTGCTTAACAAGTAACAACTATCTGCAGAAGTTACAACATCATTCCTGTAGATATAAAAAAGGTCATATTTTCCCAGAATTGAAGAATTAACATGGATATTTTATTTGGAACAAAAATATGACTAAAAAAGAACTATATATATGAATTATTATTTCTTTTTATTATTTATTATTGTTATTATTTCAATTGTTAAGGTAGGCTAGACATTCTCGTCTTTGAGCTCAAAATCATCCCACAAAGGGTTTCCACATGCTATGTTGGAATTTGTTGATGGGTAAAGGACCAAATCTTTCGTGGAGTTCCCATGTAAAACTTTCACGTTCCCTATTATGCATTTGATATAATCGTCATCTATGGCTAACCATAGTCATCCCAAAATCATAGGGTGGCCTTCAAGGAGAGATTTACTCTGGAGGACTAGACAAGTCTTCTAGATATTCCCAAGGATCCACAGAGATCACAACATCCTCCAATATCCCTTCTAGTAGAATGGTGGACCGATCGACCAATTCAAGGACTATGGGGGTTGGTCTAAGGGTTTCATATCCTAACATTTCCCAACTTTTCATATTCATGATATTTATAGTTTTCTGCGAGATCCACTAGTGTATTGGAAAGCGTTTTCTCTTGGATCTTAACAGTGATCATTAGATTCCTAGGGTCATCATATTTGAGGGGTGCATCCCTACCCAAAATCAAATTAGACATTTTCCCCAACACATGGATAGTGGGAGGGTGTTTAGTTTTCCTTCCTGGTTTATTAAGGAACAACTCTCGAACAATCATGGCATAAATTGGAACATCCCTTATTACTTTTAACAATGATATTTTAACACACAAATTATGGAGTTCTAACAATAGGTTAAATTTAGGTTGAGGGGGTATCTTAGCTATTTCCAGCATTCATGGATATCAAGGAGTAATAACTTGAGTGTGAGTTGGACCCATAATATCCACTTTTTGTTTTTTTGTTGTTAGTCCTAAATTTACAACATGTGTATAGTTTTCATTTCCTTCATGATGTTTCTCTATTTCAGGAGGTAGGGGTTCATCCTCCAACTATTCGATGATTATTGGTGAATTTTTTGAGCGAATTAAACTCCTAGAACTAAGGTGTACATCGTTACATACAAGGGGGGAAATACTATAGGTTGGGAAGGTTGAAGTTTCAACATGTTGAACCGTCTTGTTGTTTGGATTTGGATTAGCTTGTACAAGTAGTTGAGGTCGAATAACAAGAACGTTCATTGAGGTATTCATTAGCGCATTCATCGGAATTGGAAAATTTGGTTGCATAGGAAATTTTGAAGGTAATGGTAAAGGAAATTGTTGTTGGGGTGGTGGAATTTGTTGTACATGGAAAGAGGGGTTTTGCCAGTTTAGTGGCCAAGGGGAATTATGGACTAGCTGGGCCGACCACTATACTCAAGGTGAGGGATATTGAAATTGTTGGGGGATTTTCCAATGAGAATTGAAAATTTGTGGTTGTTGAGGATTATACTAACCATTCTAAGTATTGAAAAATCTAGAAGGATATTGATTCATACCTAGAGGTCATGCCTACATTGGCTTCTTTGAAGCTAGAAAGTAAGTAAAAACACTATTATTCTGCGCATTTGTACACCTGCTTTTGTTCTCATTTTCACGACTGCAAGCATAAAAACTTTGATTTCGAAGTCACATTAAAATCATCACTGGATTATTATGGTCACTCTTGTCTATGTGTTCATTGCATCTCCAATTTAATTATAGTTGCAAAGTTAGCAAGACACCAAAATTTTTACTCATTTGACATTCTTTTGTTGTTAATATGATTTATTTTTATAAGATTGTGATGATATTATAATGACTGTCATTGAGTCCTTAATACATTGGTGGTTTGATGTTCTATAGTCTTTGATCGATTTCCTTAGCGCATTGGTTTCATGAAAACACATTGATTTTGTGGTTAGAACCTTGGTGAAATCATTTCATACAGCATATATTTGTTATGATCAAACCCTTGGTGCTGATTTTGAAACATTGTTTTTATTTTAAAACCATGCAAATACTATTGCTTGTGAGAAGATTTGGGTCAGCTTACCATAGTTTTCTTTTGAATGGCATTTGATTTTAACACATTGTAATAGTGACTTGAATCACCATATGCGTCGTCGGTTATACATTTGGATATGACTGTTTTGCATGGGCTGATCTAGCTCCACCACCCTCGCACACTCGGGCATTAATGCCTCCCTCCTATCCTGGGTTACCTCTGTTGGTTTCGGGGAAGTCTGTGAGCTATTCAATCCTGTGAATACCCTTTCCAAACCCTTGCCCGTTTACCTGGCTCACTATGTGCCCTTGCTTATGGCACCTGTGGTGCGCATAGAGCCTAATGGAAACCAAACGCTCTTGTTGTTCGATAACACCCGTGAAGATTTGGAAAATAGTGGTTGGCTGGTGTTTATTCAGAGATTTGAGGGTTTCAACCTTTTGGTTGCCCAACAGTTCTCCCTCACCTTCGATGGATGCAGGGCTAAGGTCAGAGACATACAGCTCGAGCTAAATGAGGAATTCATAAGCTCAACTACAGGACTACCAACTACAGGGAAAAGGTGGTTTAAAAATTCCAAAGTAGATGAGGTGTCGTGGCCGCTCCTATTCATATCAAGAAATATTGTTAGTTGTGATAGAGGTATGCCTCTCGCTACCCTCAAACCTAGGTGGCATGATCTTTTGGAAATTGTTAAGCAGTTTGTGACCTGCGAAGGTTGTTATGGCTTGGTATTTCTGTATCATCTTCGATTGTTGATGAATTTTATAGGCTACCCTCTGAATATGCCACATTATCTCTTACGTAGTCTGTACAATATGTCCAAAAGATTCAAGCGTGAGAAGGCTGATAGCAGCCTTTTCCATCACTGCTTGATCAAACTCATTATCGTCCACCATTTGAGCCTTAGTGGTGATTGTTGGCAAGCCTTCCTATCAAGGAATGGATTTGCCACTCCTAAGTCTGTCCAAGTGGACAAGCTTGTGGTTATTGAAACTCTGGTTGGACCAGTCGTGCCACTTCATATCCTTTTACCCCCTGTCAAACCCTTGAATTGCCCCGACATGGACCTACCCGATACCATGGCCGACCCGTGTGCTAAAGACAATACTACGGCCGTCAAAAGGCCTGTAAGGAAGAAAGGAAAAGGTGATACTGGTGTCAATAGTAAGGGGAAGAAAAATGCACGATGGATATCGAGATGTGCTAGGAACAAGCCCAAGCAAAACGTCGACCAGAAGCCAATAGTCTTGAGCGAGGATTCAGACTCTGAAATTGAACGTTTCCTAGCCGAAGAATACCCCTATTCTCATGGCCTATGCTCTATGGAAACCTATGACTATGTTTCCAACTTACCTCCGTGCCTCAAGAACGACCCTAACTACCCGAGAATTAAGCTTCACAGTCAAACCTCTGGTAACTTGAAAGAACCCTCGCCTGTGATGCCAAAGATTGATCAATCACCGTGTACTCAATGTAATTCCTAGCTTGAACATTATTACACCGAAGTTCCCCTGTTACAATCTAATATCAAATCATTAGAGGAACGAGTTACAGTGCTATCAAAGGAGAACCATGGGCTACAAGCCAACGAAAAGAAACAAAAAACCACTGGTTCAATTGTCTTTAGAAATTTTGAGGCAGCAACGACCTTTGTCAATTCAAAGTTATCATGATTGAAGCATTTTATTACTGCCCAGGTATGTATTTCAAAATTGATTTTGTTTTATGAGTTGGTTGAATTAATATAACCGATTGGGTGTGTCTTCAATTAGTTATGTTTGTTTTTAATAAATTCAAAACGACTATGTTATTTCGTTTTACCCAAAATGATATCGTTATGAATCATGTATAAAAGATTTGTTTGCTAAACTCGGACACGGCTATGATTTGGTTAATGTGATTTTATTGTTCTCAGATTAGAATAAATGATTGGTTTGTTTTTTATTCTGTTTGGTTTTCTTTTGAAACAATTTTGTATGTTTGAATCAGGGTAGACGATTGGGTTTGCTTTCGATTAGTTCTGTTTGTTTTTAATAAATTCAAAACAATCCTGTTGACTTCGATTTACCAGAAATGATTCTGTTTCGTTTTGAATAAATATTTTCGTTTGGATTAGGATTGCATTCGACCTATATAAAAGATTTGTTTTCTAAAATCATGTAGGTATGTTTTGATTGATACAATTTTGCATAACGATTTTGTCGGACCCAAACTGGTTCGATTCATTTCTGTTTGGTTTGATTTGCAAACAATACTACGTGCCTTGAATTAGCATAATTGTTTGTATCAGTTGGATTGGTATCAAAGACAGATTTGATAAGGCTCTGTTAGTTTGGATTTAAAAAAATGATTATGTTGAGTGTTGGATTGACATATTATGTGTATATTGAATTCTTACTAGAGATTTGCTTGATATTCATTTAGGGTCTGTTTCAATTGAAATAGATTCAAACAAGATTTCGTTTGCTCTCAATTTTCATAGAAGATTTGGTTATTTTTGGCATGAACGATTTATTTTGTTTTCAACTAGTAATCAAACATTTGTTTAATATTTGAATTAATAATAATTTAATAATTTCAAAGTGTAATAATGTTTGTTATATTGAATTAGGGTTTGGATGTTTTTTATAATTAATTAGTTCATTAATGAATTCAAAGTTTGTTAATGTTTATTGATGTATAGTTTCAAAGTTGTGTGTTTATCAAAGTTTATTGAAGTTTATTAATTATAACAAACATCCAAACCCTAATTCAATATAACAAACATTATTACACTTTGAAATTATTAAATTATTATTAATTCAAAGTTTATTAATGTTTGAATTAATAATAATTTGTTTAATAGTTCGAATATATTTCTATTAGTTTTGGATTGATTTAAAATGGTTGTGTTTTCAAATCAGATCAGCTACAGAATCATGAGATTCTGTAGCTAGTCTTAAAATTTAGATTTTTGTTCGTTTTACAAATAAAATGTCATCTAAACATGTCTATTCTTGTTCACTTTCAGGTGCATACGAATTTCAATGACCAATTGGATATGTTGTGGTAGTTTAGGAGATACTTTTGTGATATAGGTTGTTAGCTTTAGTCAGGAATAGAGACTTGGGAGATTATTCCCAGATTTTTTGTAAACTTTTTTGATAATTCCCACAGGGATGTTTTACCCTGTGGTCTTTAAATACTTGTTATTTTTTGTAATGAAGAAAATAATCACTGTTGGGAGAAAAATACTATGGATTTATGATAATACAGACTTGAATGGAAGTCGATCTTTTGTAACAGCTTTAGCTTTCAATTTATCATACTTTCGTTCAGGTTTTGTGCATTCTAATTTGTGATTACGTCTTTGACTACTTTAGATATCAAGACTTATTACAGGTTAATGCATTGTGATTTAAATTCTGTCCATGTCTTATATATCTCAGTTTTAACACAACAATTATTCTGTTTCGATTTGATGAGTAAAGATTTATCTTCTTCATTAAATGAATTGTTTTGTACAGATCTTCACACAGGGATTTATCTAACTGTGAGGATTTGTAAATCATAAGATTGTTGTCATTTTTATGTCTTGTTTGTTCTGTGGTTTATATTCAAAAGAGCACTACCGCTTCTAGTTTACGAGAAGCTTGTGGAGAATCTGGTGCAGGTTTCCTCCCATCGAACAGCTGAATCGGATACGTTACATGGGACAAATTGGAAAGCGTTATTACAGGTTAGTTTATTAGTGTTATTTAAGTAGTTTAGATAGATATATATAGTTCAGATTTATATTATAGATTATTATTTTAATTGCTCAACTTATATAGTTTTCATTTTTATTTTCTTTCTCATAAAATTATAAAAACCAGAAAGATAGTCTTGCTGTCATAGGACAATTTACAAATGGTTTTTTTTCATGTTTTCATTTAAAATATGTAAATCTGTAAATGTTGTACATTTGCGACTAAGATCTAATCCTATTGATAATTGAACATTTAATTTCATAGAGTTATCGTTGTATAATATTAGACAATAAGTTGTATATATTTTATTTGAGATTGATTTATTAGTTTTCTTTAATTGTTGTTTTCATTTAGATTAGTTCCTTTAGTTAGTTTTCTTTCGTTTTTCTAGGACAATAGATCAGCCAAAGGAGTCGCTAAACCCATCTGGGTGGATCATCCCAAATGTCTTGGGTTATTTAGAAAACCCCAAACCAGATCCACTCTTCCAATTGGCGAGCGTGCAATTTCACCCGTCAACAAATGGCGCTAGAAGGAGGGCCTGAAATTTATTAATGGCACAAGGCAGTCGTAAGACTCCACCACCACCTAACCGCTCACCTATAGTGACAAGAAGCCATTCAAACAACAAAATACCCCATCAAAAAGAAACCACATCAACCGACGATCTACGGATCACAGTTGAACCAGCAACCCCCAATCCTACAGGTGGTGACGTACAAGAGATTGTTTGCCAATAGCTTTTAAGAACACATAGTGCCTTCGCCTGTTTAAGGCAACCAAATCAACCTTTGGACCAACCTTTAGATTTCTCTGATATCAGAGAACAACTTGGAGGCACTAACCTCACTTTGAACCCTACAGATCCAATCCTCACTCTTGCCCCAGGAGGATCTGGAATACCACCCTCACCACCTCCATCATCTCCTTCTTCTTTGGGAGAAGACTCTTCTGGCGAATGTAGTTCTCCTTCTCAGCCTTCCACACCGCCTACACCAATGGCCAACCAGAACAATCCTTCCAGACCTTGGCTCGACCAGGATGCAGTAGCCGTACCTGGGGCTTAGCATCCCTTACCCAAACATCCAGAGAAGTGGCTTCCCAAGTTTGACCCTGACTGTAAACAGATTGTTGAAGACCACATTAAAAAGTTTATGTTAGTCATTAGACTCCATAATGTCAAGCACAAAGATGTAGTATGTAGGTTGTTCCCCTGTACTTTTGAGGGCAATGCCTCTACCTGGTATTTTTCCCAGCAATCCCATACCATCGTGTCATGGGAGAAATTCGAATCTTGCTTTCTGGAAAATTTTGGAGACGATAAGTCCCCGGAATTCCTAGTCATGGAGCTTTCTAGCTTAAGAATGAACCCAAATGAGAAAATTAAAGACTTTAATCAAAGATTCTTAACACTTAAGAACTGAATCCCTATGGAATCGATGTCTGTCGAGAATCTTATCATAGCGTACTATACCAAAGCCTTGCATCAAAGTATAGCTATTTGGGTAAAATGATCTAAGAAAGCCACGTTGTTAGAGGCTTTCGAGGAGGCCAGCTAGATTGAAAAAGAAATCCTTAGTTTAAAAGACACTACTAGCAACAAAGCGGAAACTAGTTCATCTTCCAAAAAGAAGATCGAAATCCTCCCTAGACCTTCTCAAAATAAAACACAACTTGAAAGCTCGGATTTAGAAAACTTAACTAAAGTCGTTCAAAAACTGTCAAATCAAGTTATAGATTTGAAAAGAACGGCCGAAGAAGCTTCTTCAAGCAAAGGGCCTTACAAACCCCCGTTCAGGAAGCCTTTTCCCACCAACCGACCTAATCCAAATATCGAGGGCCTTAATCTAGAAAGTCTGCAATACGCCCTTCAAACAATTCTATAAGCCCAGGATAACTTGATGCCTCCTAGGATTCCTGAGGACGTAGTTGAACAAGAGACAGTTGAAGAAGAAGAATCTTCTCCGAACATTTTTGGACACTTCTCAGATAGTATTTTTCAAGCTAACTTCGAGATAGTACATCCCTATGATACTAGGAGTAAGACAACAAACAAACCTTCTTCTGAAAACACTACGAATTTGCCCCCAAAGCAACCTAAACCAGCTAAGACTAAACAGAGTCATGTAAACCCCAACTTAGATTATGATTTAGTTGAAGACCTAAAAACGTTAAGGGATAACATTTCTATTTATGAGTTATTAAAATTTCCTTTTCTGCTACAAAAAATGTTACAGAATATCGCAGAGAATAGAAAAAATGGTAATTTGAACAAGGTTGTTCAGAACAAGGTTCCTAAGAAAACTTCCACTAAGAATAATCTTGATCCTCGTGATAAAGGAAGCCTTCCTGTAAATAATGTAACAAATGTAGATAAATTAGCTTTAGAAACTACGAGTAAAAAGCCACAAGCTCCCACACTTAGTACTCGCAGAAATGTACCTCCTTTTTTGTTAACTTTCGAAATCTTTAATAGAAACATGCACAATTGTATGGTAGACTCGGGAGGGTCATCCAATGTGATGCCATGGTCTGTATGTCAGAAGATTAACGCTGAAGTTGAACCATCCACTTTAAAAATCATCCAACTTGATCGAACTAGTGTTAAAGTCATAGGCGAATTAAGGAATGTGCTTATAAGATTATCGTCTAACCCCAAAGTTCATCAAGTGATTGATATTATTGTTGTGGATATTCCAGAAGTGTATGGTCTGTTTTTAAGCAGGGACTAGTCGGAGCAGCTACACGACTATTTTGCGATAGATTGGTCTCACCTGTGGCTTCCAGAGAACGGAAATCCCAACAAGATCAAGGTAAATCGTGAACGCTAACTTAAGTTCACGGTCACAGATTTGAATGATCCCAATGAACCATTTACACCTTCTGCTGATTCACCCGAAATACAAGGGATGGAGACCTTCTTCGGCAATTTCATGGCTAAGACTTCAGCTATCACCAATCCAGAACAGCAGTCCGAGGTTGTAGCATATGTGCAGCTAGCAACTTCTACACAATGGTCTTATGCACCCGATAAAAATCAAATTTGGTTTCTTTATTTTGACGGGTCAAAGTCCAAAGAAGGAGTAGGCGTAGGCTACGTTATTATTGATCCCTCGGGTAACAAAACCTTGATTGCATGTAGGTTATAATTTGAATGTACTAATAACACAGTGGAATATGAGGCTTTATTGCAGGGCCTTAGAAAAGCTTTAGATATGAACATTCAAAATCTGACTGTCTTTGGCGATTCTAAAATCGTGGTTAGATAGGTAAGATATTCTATCCACTGTCTATCTCCACATCTTAAAAGCTACCAATCCGAGGTATGGAATTTAATGAATAAGTTTTCTGCTTTCAATATAAATTCTATTCCTAGATTGAATAACTCTAAAGCTGATCTATTAGCTAACGTAGCTTCCAAACTCTTTCTTGCAGAAGGCTTGTCACAATTTTCAGTGTCACCCCGCTCAATTAAATATCTTTAAAAAACCAAATAAATCATTAAAGAGCTGTGGGAAGTGCTTGTAAACCCGTTGGGATGCTGAACAGGTCTGCTGGCAGTGGGTAAATGCATGCCTGATGCCAAGACAACTTCGTCGGGGTACTGAACAAGCTCGTTGGTAGCAAAGAGATGTCGGGTATATGAAAATTTGTAAGTATGAAGTCTCTTGACCTTAAAATGTCCTTTATTCTGATCTGGAACTTCTTAGTAGGATACAAACATTAGAGTGGGTTAAATGACAACCCTGTCGAGGCTATGGATGCCTGCTAGCAGCAGTGGCCCTGTCAACAGTATTAGAGATTTTATCTTTAATATCGTGGCTCGCTTATCTTAAGATTGTTATCAGTTTTCATCCTTTAAGCACTGCTGGAATATTTGATTACTAATGATGTTTAAACAATTTTCTGGTTGTTGTTTTTGAGTTCAAATTATTCTTGTTATCATAATCTGAATTTGTTCTTTTGGCAGAGATAACTGCTTCTACCAGTGTGTCACCATTATTGGCATCCATTTCGTATTTTTATCCTATCTTTATAAGCTGCCTACCCAAGTGTTTTGGAACCCTTGCTTTTCATAGCAATCTTTGGAACAAAACAACACTATTATTCTGTGCATTTGCACACCTGCTTTTGTTCTCGTTTTCACGACTGCAAGCGTGAAAAATTTGATTTCGAAGTCACATTAAAATCATCACTGGATTACTATGGTCACTCTTGTCTATGTGTTCATTGCATCTCCAATTTAATTATAGTCGCACAGTTGGCAAGACACCAAAATTTTTACTCATTTGACATTCTTTTGTTGTTAATATGATTTATTTTTATAAGATTGTGATGATATTATAATGACTGTCATTGAGTCCTTAATACATTGGTGGTTTGATGAAAACATATTGACATTGTGGTTAGACCCTTGGTGCAATCATTTCATACAACATATATTTGTTATGATCGAACCCTTGGTGTTGATTTCGAAACATTGTTTTGATTTTAAAACCATGCAAATACTATTGCTTGTGCGAAGATTTGGGTCGGCTTACCATAGTTTTCTTTTGAATGGCATTTGATTTTAACACATTGTAATAGTGATTTGAATCACCATATGTGTCGTCGGTTGTGCATTTGGATATGATTGTTTTGCATGGTCTGATCTAGCTCCACCACCCTCGCACACTCGGGCATTAATGCCTCCCTCCTATCCTAGGATACCTCTGTTGGTTTCAGGGAAGTCTGTGAGCTATTCGATCCTACGAATACCCTGTCCAAACCCTTGCCCGTTTACCTAGCTCACTGTGTTCCCTTGCTTATGGCACCTGTGGTCTGCATAGAGCCTAATGGCAACCAAATGCTCTTGTTGTTCGATAACGCCTGTGAAGATTTGGAAAATAGTGGTTGGATGGTGTTTATCCAGAGATTTGAGGATTTCAACCTTTCGGTTGCCCAACAGTTCTCCCTCACCTTCGACGGATGCAGGACTAAGGTCGAAGACATACAGCTCGAGCTAAATGAGGAATTCATAAGCTCAACGACGGGACTACCAGCTACAGGGCAAAGGTGGTTTAAAAATTACAAAGTAGACGATGTGTCGTGGACGCTCCTATTCATATCAAGAAATATTGTTAGCTGCGATAGAGGTATGCCTCTCACTACCCTCAAACCCAGGTGGCACGATCTTTTGGCAATTGTTAAGTAGTTTGTGACCTGTGAAGGTCATTATGGCTTGGTATTTTTGTATCATCTTCAGTTGTTGATGAATTTTATAGGCTACCCTCTGAATATGCCACATTATATCTTACGTAATCTCTACAATATGTCCAAAAGATTCAAGTGTGAGAAGGCTGATAGCAACCTTTTCCATCACTGTTTGATCAAACTCATTATCGTCCACCATTTGAGCCTTAGTGGTGATTGTTGGCAAGCCTTCCTATCAAGGAATGGCTTTTCCACTCTCGATTCTGTCCAAGTGGACAAGGTTGTGGTTACTGAAACTCTGGTTGGACCAGCTGTGCCACTTCATATCCTTTTACCCCCTGTCAAACCCTCGAATTTCCCCGACATGGACCTACCCGATACCATGGCTGACCCATGCGCTAAAGACAATACTACGGCTGTCAAAAGGCCTGTAAGGAAGAAAGGAAAAGGTGATACTGGTGTCAACAATAAGGGGAAGAAAAATGCACGATGGATATCCAGATGTGCTAGGAACAAGCCCAAGCAAAACGTCGACCAGAAGCCAATAGTCTTGAGTGAGGATTTAGCCTCTGAAATTGAATGTTTCCTAGCCGAAGAATACCCCTATTCTCATGGCCTATGCTCTATGGAAACCTACGACTATGTTTCCAACTTACCTCCATGCCTCATGAACGACCCTAACTACCCGGGAATTAGGCTTCATAGTCAAACCCCTAGTAACTTGAAAGAACGCTCTCTTGTGATTCCAAAGCCCAATCAATCACCGTGTACTCAATGTAATTCCTGGCTTGAACGTTATTACACCGACGTTCCCCTGTTACAATCTAAGATCAAATCATTAGAGGAACAAGTTACAATGTTGTCAAAGGAGAACCACAAGCTACAAGCCAACGAAAAGAAACAAAAAACCACTGGTTCAATTGTCTTCATAAATGTCGAGGCAGCAACAGCCTTTGTTAATTAAAAGTTATCATGATCAAAGCATTTTCTTACTGCCCAGATATGTATTTCAAAATCGATTTTGTTTTATGAGTTGGTTGAATTAATATAACCGATTGGGTGTGTCTTCAATTAGTTCTGTTCATTTTTAATAATTTCAAAACGACTCTGTTATTATCATTTTACCCAAAATGATATCGTTATGAATCATGTATAAAATATTTGTTTGCTAAATTCGGACAGAGCTATGATTTGGTTAATGCGATTTTATTGTTCTCAGATTAGTATAAACGATTGGTTTGTTTTCGATTCTGTTTCATTTTGAATAAATATTTTCGTTTGGATTAGGATTGCATTCGACCTATATAAAAGATTTGTTTTCTAAAATCATGTAGGTATGTTTTGATTGATACGATTTTGTATAACGATTGTGTCGGCCCCAAACTGGTTCGATTCATTTATGTTTGGTTTGATTTGCAAACAATATTGCGTGCCTTGAATTAGCATAATTATTTGTATGAGTTGGATTGGTATCAAAGACAGATTTGATATGGCTCTGTTAGTTTGGATTTAAAAAAACAATTATGTTGAGTGTTGGATTGACATATTATGTCTATATTGAATTCTTACCAGAGATTTGCTTGATATTCGTTTAGGGTCTGTTTCAATTGAAATAGATTCAAACAAGATTTCGTTTTCTCTCAATTAGCATAGAAGATTTGGTTATTTTTGGCATGAACAATTTCTTTTGTTTTCAACTAGTAATCAAACATTTGTTTAATAGTTCAAATATATTTATGTTAGTTTTGGATTGATTTAAAATGGTTCTGTTTTCAAATCAGATGAGCTACAGAATCGTGATATTCTGTAGCTAGTCTTAAAATTTAGATTTTTGTTAGTTTTACAAATAAAATGTCATCTAAACCTGTTTATTCTTGTCCACTTTCAGGTGCATACGAATTTCAATGACCAATTGGATATGATGTGCCAGTTTAGGAGATACTTTTGTGATATAGGTTGTTAGCTTTAGTCAGGAATAGAGACTTGAGATATTATTCCCAGATTTTTTGTAAACTTTATTGATAATTCCCACAGGGATGTTTTACCCTGTGGTCTTTAAATACTTGTTATTTTTTGTAATGAAGAAAATCATCACTATTGGGAGAAAAAGACCATGGATTTATGATAATACAGACTTGAATGGAAGTCGATCTTTTGTAACAGCTTTAGCTTTCAATTTATCATACTTTCATTCAGGTTTTGTGCATTCTAATTTGTGATTAAGTCTTTGACTACTTTAGATATCAAGACTTATTACAGGTTAATGCATTGTGATTTAAATTCTGTCCATGTATTATATATCTCAGTTTTAACACAACAATTATTTTGTTTCAATTTGATGAGTAAAGATTTATCTTTTTCATTAAATGAATTGTTTTGTACAGATCTTCACACAGGGATTTATCTAACTGTGAGGATTTGTAAATCATAAGATTGATGTCATTTTTATGTCTTGTTTGTTCTGTGTTTTATATTCAAAAGAGCACTGCCGCTTCTAGTTTACGAGAAGCTTGTGGAGAATCTAGTGCGGGTTTCCTCCCATCGAACAGCTGAATCGGATACGTTACATGGGACAAATTGGAAAGCGTTATTACATGTTAGTTTATTAGTGTTATTTAAGTAGTTTAGATAGATATATATAGTTCAGATATATATTATAGATTATTATTTTAATTGCTCAGCTTAGATAGTTTTCATTTTATTTTATTTCTCATAAAATTATAAAACCCAAAAAGATAGTCTTGCTGTCATAGGACAGTTTACAAA
>JZKD02S1877521.1:298932-309012 GCA_000966675.3 Picea glauca
TGACCTGCATATATAAATAGAAAATAGAAAGGTACCACCTAACTTACAAAAAAAAAAAAAATACATTCATCCTTGCGACAGTATATTCCACGCAAGTATTTCCCCACTAGTTGTGTTGAGATGCAGTTTTTTTCAAGGCGGTGATATATTTTCAGGTGTTATGATCAGTATGGGAGGAGGTGTCTATGGTCCATCGAATCCCATCCTCATCGATGTAGGCCTATCCACAGTTATATCGAATCCAAACGGAGTGTCGGGGGACTTTGTCTCACGATCTCTTGGGTGCTGGCAGAATTATGACTCCAATTGTTATTGCTCGCCCATTATGTCCTTCAATACCATCACTACCATGTTTGATTGGTTGGGTTCTGGTGCGGTAATAAAAGTATGAGTTTTTCAAATTGGAGAGGCAATGCAAAATGAGGGGGGCGAGTGCCAAGAACCGAGGGCCGAATCCTCAAATCTACACTGCATATCAAATCTTTTTCCATATGACTTCCACAACTGCCGAGGGTAAAACAATTTGTTGTTTCCAAAGTTTTATTATAATATTTTGGAATTATAAAGGGAATTATGTGTAGCATTTTTTTCGGTTGTTCTCTAGCAGAATATCCTTACATATACTTTACATGGAATGTTACATGGGGTACAATATGGCCTCTCGGCATACCTCAACAGGGAATTATAATAAATGGCCAAATTTCCCAGACCCCAGATTGACAGTATCACGAATGATAATGTTGTTGTATTTAAAAAACCTGGATCAATCTTTCTTAATATCTTGGAGTGGGATCCAGCAGAGGAGAAATTCGTGGAAAGATGGAGTTTTTTGGAACAAACTGCCCTATACACCCAGGAAAGAACTTTACGTACAAGTTCTAGGTGAAGGACCAAGTGACTGGTACAAGGCCAACTACTCAATTCTTAGAAGAACACTTGACGTGGGAAGACCTCTTGGTCAACCTGATGTTGTTCTCATTAATGGTCGTGGGATACAAAATCAAGAATCAATCACAGTGGATCATTGGAAAAATAAAGGAAATTTACCATATACCTATTGTGGTAAAATCAATTTGCTTTATGCCATAGAATTGGTAAGACGGCAATGAGAAAGTTTAAGCCATTTTTTTATATTTAGTGCACATATGGTAAAGTGGGATTTTAGGAATTTTCGACAACTAGTGCACATTTTGGCTATGATGTACATTTTTTTTTAATGAGGTTAGAAAACCTTGTATTGGGACCATTTTTGTGCACATGTTTGGTATGGAAAATTTCATGTAACTTGATGTAAATGTGATTACGGAGCATTGTAAAAAGGTTTTTTAGCCACTCTTAAATGAGGAAGAGAGTGAGAGGCATTTTATTCCATGCCTAAGTCTTGATTGGCTTCATTGTAATCAGTTGAATGAGGCAATTTGTCTAATCCTTTTTGGTGATTCATTGTAAACTTGACCAACGAGTATGATTATAAACTCTTGGCAAGTAAGGTACTCCAAAGATTGAATTACGGGTCATCAAATACAGGTTGCAAATTTATGTAGATGTGGGCTTCGACATTTCATCTCTGAAGAAAGAGGTGAAAGAGACATGGGTGTTCCCTTTTCCAGACATTTGCTTTGCAATAGTTAAAAGTGTTGGCTTTACATTCTGATTCCGAAGTAATATGCATTTTGACATTTGCATAAAGATACAGTTGATACTTTTGGAGACCAAAAGTTTCTTTTATGGGGAGGCATGATCTGGGTGGATCTCCACACATGGAAGGGACTTTACTTTGTTCACCAAGTTGATTTGAAGTTGGTGACAAAGTGGTGAAAGGGTGAACTTATATGTTTTGAGTTTTATCTTCTCATGCATTAGTGCTTTGTGAGAAAAAGGTCTCATGCATTTATTTTAATACTTTTATCAGATAATCATGCATTTAATTATGCTTTATGATATTTTTGGAAAAAATCATATATTATTCACTTTTGATGTAAAACGATTAATACTTGTGAGGGAAATTAGACCAGTATTTATCATTAAATTTTAATTTTGGAAATTGGTTTTTATGTGAGAAACCACCTCACACCATTTTTTCATTATTCTCAATTATAGGTTGAGAGAATCAAGGACATGGATGAAGAGTCTTTGGATGGTTTTGATACTTTTCCCATTATGTGCTTGAGATAGTTTGGATCCTATATTCATGGATCTTGTTTTTCCTCTTTTGTAATTAGATCCTATTATCTTGGATCTAGGAATTAATGCTCTTTTTAAGAAAGAGTGAGGAAAAACTATATAATTCCTTATGTGATCCCTATGTAAGGGGGGAGAGTAATGGAGAATTATCAAGTGGAGTTATAGAGACATACTGATACTACTCCTAAACATTGAGAGACTTATTTGTGTAAGGAATTATCCTTCTTGATGTATGGAGAGATATGAGTGTGAGCAGTCTTCTTGAATACTCATTGAAGGAGAAGGCATCTCTTATGTAATCACTTATGAGAAGGTTCCAACATATTTTGAAGAAGGAATGAAAGTGATCTAGATTCCAATTGAAGCAAGTCCAGAGACATATCCCAGGAAGGGTGAACTTCATTATCAACATCGGTTGTCTCTCTCTCGTGTATTTTCATATACTTGTTCCATTTTGAGTTCATGTGTGTTATGTATTACTGTTTTAAAACATGGTTACTAATGGACTCATATGCCCTTTAATCCTTCTGAAAATAATTCGTCAGAAAACGATTATCGATTGAAAACTTTTGTAGAGTAAGTACTCGACCATTTTCAGATCAATAATAGTGATGATCTAAAATAGAAAGTCTAAAATAGAACTAGTCAATTAACTCTGAGTGAACTAGTGTGCCAAAAATAGAAATTTCTCCAACAGGATGAAGTGAGTTTCCTTGCTCAGCTTATCCACTACAACCATAATTGCATCATGTTGCTTGATTTTATTTGGTAGACCTGTAATGAAATCCATGGAAATAGTCTCCCATTTCCACTCTGGAATTTGCAAAGGTTGCAATAACCCAACATGATGTATCTGCTCCACTTTCACCCGTTGACACTCCAAGAATTTAGCAATGTATTGAGAAATGTCATGCTTCATTCCAGGCCAACAATGCAACTATCATATTGTTGTTACCATCTTTTGATAACTGAGGTGACCTACACAGGTTATTCTATGGAACTCATCCATAAGAAAATGCCTCAAATATGTTGAATTAGGAACTTACATTATGTTATTATACAACAATAGATTATCATCTTCAAGTTGATATCCTTCATATTTTCTCTCCTTGGGTTCCCTTTCTATCCTTTCTTTCACCTGAGGGAAGAATTATTCTTCTTGCAATATGGTTTTAATCATGTGCTTGATGTCAAACTCTCCTACACTTTTTTTTGCCAAGTGTATATCCTATACACTCCAACTGAGTGCATCTTCCACTTTGTTCTCTTTTCCTTTAATGTGTTTTACTTTGAAATCAAATTCACTAATTAGGGCCATCCATCTAGCATGTCTGGCATTCACCCTTGGTTGGTCGAATAAGTACTTCATACCACAGTGGTCTATAATTAGGATAAACCTTCTCTTGAAAAACTAATGTCTCCACATATTCAATGCATGCACAATTGTTGCCAACTCTATATCATAGGTAGCATACTTATGCTCATGCTCATTTATCTTTCACGATTCATAACAAATCACCTTCCCTTCTTGCATAAAAACTCCTAGTCCTTCCTTGCAAGAAGAAATGCAAACTAGAAATATTTTCCGAATTCTGCAATCTTTAAAACAAGGGGCTTTAGTTAAAAGGTGTTTCAGTTGCTGGAAGTTATATTCACACACTAGTGACCATACAAATTTATTCCCCTTTCTTTGCAATGAATAAAGAAAACTAACAATATTGGAGAATCCCCTTATAAACCTTTTGTAATATCCAACCAACCCCATAAAGGATCTTACTTCTGTGGCATTCTTAGGGGCAGGTCAATCCATGATTGCCTTGATATTTTCAGGATCTAGATTCCACTACCACTCCTTCTGCTGATATTATGTGGCCTAAATATTGGATTTACTTTTGAAATAAATAACACTTGTTAAGCTTGGAATATAGTTGGATATCTCCCAGCACCTATAACACTATCCTGAGATGTTCTTCATGTTATTCCCTATTCTTGGAATACACCAAAATGTCATCCACAAATACTACGACAAACTTTTCCAAATACTTGTTGAGAACACTATTCATTAAACACATAAACGTGGCTAGTGCATTTGTAATCCCAAATGGCACCACTACAAACTCATAGTGTTTGCACGTTGTTCTAAAGGATGTATTTTGGATATCCTCATCCTTAATCCTAACTTGGTGAGATCCAGATTTTAAATCAATCTTTGAAAAGACTGCACCTCCTCTATGTTGATCAAAGAGATCATCAATCTTGGACAACGAAAAATTGTTCTTGATGGTCATCTTGTTCAATTTCCTATAGTCAATACACAGTCTCAAGGAACCATCATTCTTCTTTACAAAAAGGGTTGGCGCTCTCCATGTAGATACACTCAGCCTGATGTAACCCGTATCCAACATTTCCTTCAGTTGTACCTTCAAATCAACCAGCTCTGGTGTGCTCATCCTACAAGCAACCTTTGATGTTGGTACTGCTCTAGACAAAAGATCTATTGAAAAATCAAGATCTCTTTTCGGAGGTAGTCCTAACACCTCCTCTATAAACACATCTTTGAATTTCCATAGCACAAGGTGATATTCAACCTTCAACTCCTTATTTTCTACTGATCTAAGTACTTGTATAGCATATAAGTGGCACCCTTTTTTGTTTAACTTCTTGAGTTGCAATGCCGATATTTTCCTCACTGAAATTGGCTTTTGAATGCCTTGAAAAATTCTTGCATTGCCTTCTTCATATTCAAATTCTAAAGTTTTCTCATAGCAGTTCAGATTTTCCTTATGGGAAGCTAACCAATCCATACCCGTCAACACATCATATGAGCCTAGGGGTAGGATATTCAAGGTTGTTTTAGTCTGTGGTCCATTCATTTCAAATGGACATGCTCCAATCACCTCAGCCACTTTCCTCTTTGTTCCAATAGCTAACTGAACCAACCATTCTCTTCATTGTTTCTTTCTTTGTAATGAACATGCCTCAACAACTTGAGGTGAGATATAACTGAGTTTATATCATGGGTCACTTAAAATAGATATAGTTTTTTTGGTAATAATACCTTCCAATTCCACGACAGAGGCTTGGTAGTATGTTTTCTGATTCTCCACAGATGCATATATTATTGACATGCTTCTAGCTACATCAGTGACTATATTTGTTTCCTATACATTATACACCTTCATATTGTCATGATGTTTGTGGGGAAAATCCCTCAATAGGTGTGGTTCTCGACAAACCCAACATTGTAGAGGCCCTTTCTTTGTTTCCTCTACCTTTTCTCTTACTTTCTTTGTTGTCATGTTTCCACTTTAAGATGGAAAATTTTGTTGATGCACATTTGTTCTCGGTTGACCCAACTGTGTGCCTTTCCTGGAATTATTGTATGGGAATGACTTGAATCCCTTCTTTTGAAATCTTCTCTTGTCCTTCCTCTTCCATACTTTTGAAGGTTCTTTGTTATACTTAGACTGGTCATAGAAACACTTGGCCTTCTGAATAATGTCCACCAATGTCTTGGGTTTATCAAACTCAATATTTTTGTGGTAAGAATATGTCAATACACTGATAAAACATTGTACTCTCACTTTTGCATCCTTGAGGTAAGAGACATACCTCAATAGCTCCATAAACCTTTTGGCATATCATCCATGGTAAATTGTCCCAACTTATGCTCATGGAATTCATCAATATTTTCATCATAATACTTCTCTGATAGTTAAGCCTTCCTTAATTATTTCTCAAACTGTTTCTAGATTAGTTTTATTTCCTTTAATACCTTGATCTCCTTGAGGTATTCCCACCATATGGAAGCTCCTCCATTTAGGTTAAATATGGAAATCCTTGCCTTGGTATTTTCATAGTAATTATGTACCTGAAAGTGTTTCTTCAAACCCAACAATCATGCCTAATATTCTTCTCCTTTCTTTATTTCTCCATCGAAGGTAAGTGGCTTATCCTTATTGAATTATTTGGTCAGAAAATATGAGAATTATTACTCTTTTTCTTATTAGGGATGTGATTCTATGCCACTAGTGGATTGCTCTACTGAAGAGGTCTTCCCACTAGATGGCTCTGTGGAACTACTTCCACCAGTTCTACCTTTCTTGGCATCGTGACATCTCTTTCTAGAATAACTTCTTCCCACATTACTATGGCTTGTCCCATGCCTTTGGGAATCCAAAGGGGTCTTCAACATTTCCGACTATTGCAACTTAGAATTATTGGGATCCTACTACAAATGTTTTTGAATATCCAACAAGATCTATAGTAACAATTAATTCAAATATTCCTGCTTGACTTAAGCTATCATGAGCCTCTCATTGTCTGTCTTAAGACTTCTAACAATGGTCGTAAAATCTGGAGGGGTTTCTCTATCTCTCCAGCCATCAGATTCCTCATCTCTGAGGTGTGAAGTGTTGTCCATACTATGTTGTACCATTCACGTCTACTACCTTTCAGTATGTCTTATCTATTGAAACAACAATCATTATTATCCATTATATCAACATTTTAAAACATGTGTACCAAGAAATATTTAAAAACTTTCTAAAACAGTTTTAAGTAGTTTTGATGGCCCATTCAAGCCTAGATTTTGAACTCTTCTATGATACCACTTTGTGCCACACACGACACCCTAAACCTATCTTGGGCTAGTGGGATGTTAAAAAAATTCTCTCTCAACTCAGCTCTTGTCTACCTCTACAGTCCATAGATGTAATCTGCTCTCCAAGATCTCTCCAACAGTTGTGACAATGCCCAAATCCAATCTATGGATCCAAAGTTACAGACTTTCGAAATTTTTAGTCTCTTGTCAATGAATCCATCACTCTGCCATGTGGAATTCACATGGCTCCTTACCAGTTGTGTCATCCGATGTGGCACTGGTGTAGCTTCTTCCACTTAACCCAGCGGGTCCTCCATAACAATGACCCCGATCACTTGGGCCTAATCTCGTCGTCTTCATGGATTCTACTACCATGGAGCATAAAACACCCCAACACTGAATTTTCTGACAACGAACCTCCCAATGGTCCATTCCCAGATACAATGGCTCCAATTTCATCGATGCCCCCAACTTGCATGGTTATTAATGTTCATCCCACCAATTCTTTGCTTTGGTGAGCCTATGGGTCCTATGCATAATCCACAGCTGAGATCTCATCTCACCCACCTATTGATCAATGGATATCGTTCAGCCTTAAGATCTCATCTTCGTCGACACATGCTCTTATCCTCACTTATGGACCCATTCTTAGTGTCCTCCAATGAATGGTTGGGATCTTGCCACATACAGATCTAAAAATTTAGGTTGAAATCAAAGTCAAAAGGGATTCCATCCCCCTTTCAAACCACTCATGTCCATCAACCATTCCAATGGTGACACTCATCACCCCTAGAGATATGTTGGCTTCCAAGCTAGCATCCACGCTTGCATGACGTCGCTCTCCCTCTCTTACTCAAATTGACAGAATCCACGAAGACCTATGATTGAGATTAAATCTGTCCTTGGCATCAATCGATGGATCTCATTAATCCTCAAGAATTCATCATCATCAACACTTCTCTCATCGTTGACGGTTCTCCTTGCTCCAACTCTTGGTCATTTTAAGGACTCAATCCCTCGATGAACGGTCATGATCCACTCATCTCACCATCCAATGGTTGATTATGGTTTTGTGACTTCTTCATCATCAACCATCTTTCTTTATTAACTCCACTGCTCAAGACTCCTGACAATATTACCTTTGAATTTAAGGTTGTGATCTATGCATCACATCGAATCAACAACTGAAGTTTTCCCCTGTCATAACATAGGGTCGCCACTAGCTAATGGTCTGAAAATCGAGACTTAGCCAATTTCATGGATTCTTTAAGGTTCTAACCAGATCTTCAAGACTCAAGAAAACCACTCTAAGACCATCAAAGGCTTTTCAAATTCATCAAAGATAAGCTTATTACATATCTTGAAATCTTTCCACTTAAAGAAAATTAGGTTTCCCTCGGGGCACAAAGCTCTTTATTCCTCACAATAACCTTACATCCACCAAATCACTCGATCCATTGGGAAATGAACATTTTTTCCATATATTTCAAACTTTCCTCTCAAAGTTGCAAGATCCTTAGGGGGTACAGATTGTTGGAAACTTGGTTATCATTGATGTCAACCATAGAATAAGCCTTGAAGCAGGTCCAAAATCCCCTAGAAGTGATGGTTTTATTTGAAGAATTTTCCAAAGTGGTCCCCTTATGGATTAGCTCTAATAATGGACCTCATGGGAATATTCTTTTAAGAAGCTTACAAGAAGCCCAGGAAACCCCAGAGGTGTGTTCATGAATCCCAGAGTTGTTTGAAGAAAAAGAGTATGAAGGACATCGTAATTGCATGAAAAACCCCCATAGAATGATATTCCTCATTGAGTTGTTTCCAATAGTAGGTGGCATTCCATGTGGTTTCTCACGGTTGAGGAGATATTCCTTCTTCAAGATAAATCTAGAAAACAAGTGAAGAATCCCTGGATATAAGGAAGTTACAAATTGACCCTAATAGACAAGTAAAGGAGAAAAATGGTTACAAAAAAAAGGTTATAGCTCGACCCTAAATTCAAATAAATGATTTACTTAAAAATTTATAAATACCCATCAAGATCCTTTCATTTTCATCAAAAAAATGTATGAACTCTCAGCGCAAGTGAAGTAGCAAAGCAGTGCAAAGGAGGTAGTTCTCAGAGTTGTAGATGTGCGAAGGATTTATGGGAAACCCTATCTGAGCTTACCCCCATGGGTCAAGTATAGGGTGTCCCTCTAGGAACCTATAGGTTTTCCTAGTATTGTCACGTGAGGCTCTTCCTGTTGCTCGGTCCAATCCCGCGAGGCTGAGGAAAGTTTTGAGGAAGGTACTCTTCTATATGTTGAAGTTGAATAAAGTCTAAATATATGATATCGCATGCACTAGGTTGTTCACATGTTGAAAGGTATGTTCTTCTATATATTTTGAGGCTTGTATCTTGGAGGTTTTTGTATATGCATTGAGTCATATCTTGGAGGTTATGGCACATGTTTGAGGCATTTCTTTGAGTTTTTGGCACATGGTTTGATGCATATCTTGGTGATATTGGGTATATGATTTGGGCGGTATTCTTGAAGATCTTGGAACAAGATTTATGTGTTTGTTGGTTTGAACCAATTTTGATGATGATGATGTATCAGTATCAGTGACATTAACGGTGACAGGTTGATTCTCTCATTTATATTTTTGGGAGGAAGGAAGGGGAAAGGAAAGGGGTTTGGAGCCTCCTTCCAGTTGGAGCTAGAGAATTTAGGGAGTCACAACTTCCTTCAGTTTGGAGCATATAAATAGGGGGTTGGTACCTCCTTCTAGTTGAAGTTGGATAATCTAGGGAGTTGGAGCTTCTTTCAGGTTGGAACCTATAAACTAGGGGGTTGGAGCCTCCTTCCAGTTGGAGATAGAGAATTTAGGGAGTTGTAGATTTCTTCAGGTTGGAGCTTGTGAATAGGGGGTTGGTGCCTCCTTCCAGTTGGTTCTAGAGAAAGTTGGAATTTGGTGCTTCCTGTGGATGTAATATTCAAGATCTATATTAAAAATAATTTTGTGGTTTTCTCCCATTTGAGTTTCCACGTAAAATTGTTGTGTATTGTGTATCTTTGGTTACATATTTATGATATTTTGAATGCATTCATAAGTGATAAATTTTGATGACTTAATGTTTACATGTTATGATTAAAAATGGTAAAAAGTCCCCAATATTGAATCACCCCCCCTCTCAGTATGTTAAGCCCTAATATTGGCTCATTACCACTTAATTGGGGCATATTAGATTAGTAATGTTATTTTATTTATGTCGGCTTTAGGCCATTAGTTGTGATTTAGATTAGTAA
>JZKD02S1877521.1:324349-354520 GCA_000966675.3 Picea glauca
GGGATTAATCCAATAACAATAATAACAATAATGACATGATTAATCCTCAATGGGGATTTAATCCAATAATAAAATAATAATAAGAATGCTCTTCGCAGTTACATTATTTCAACAACGTGTTATGTGGTTTTGTCCCATTTTGGGTTTCCATGTAAAATTGTTGTGTATTGTGTATCTGTGGTTACATGTTTATGATATTTTGAATGAAATCATAAGTGATAAATTGTTGATGACTTAATGTTTACATGTTATGGTTAAAAATGGTAAAAATATGTTCAATATTGATTCACCCCCATCCCCTCTTAGTATTGGTGAATATTCCAACACGGACTTCCCATACTAGTCTATTTTCATGGTTTCAACTGGTTAAACAATGGGAACGAAAAGCATATCCCATTTACTCAAAATTTCAATTCATTGATTACTAGAATTCACATTTCCCATTTAAATCAAACAAATACATGTATACATCATTCATGCACAAATTAAATAGATCAAGTTAACACTTACCTAATTAAGGAAATAGTTAACACCAACTGAATGAGAGAGGGCATCTTTTCTCTCAACCTTAGGCCTTATTGTAGAGTGCCTTCCTACAATACACCACCCTTGTTCCAATCCATGATACCACAAGGGGAATGATTCAGTTGGTTTCCAAACTTAGTATGATCCAAGAAGGTTACTCTCCTTCCTCCACTGTCAATAACAAAAGTTTCTCCCTCCCCATTGAGCTTAGGGTATCCATAGGTTTATCATGTAGTTTATCAATTGGATTTTCTTTGCACAAGGGAGTCCCTTCTCTTCTATATAGTCCCTCACCGACCTCCCCTTACCAATTTCATTTTATGTTCAATAAGTACTGAGCTATATCCCTCTTTTGCACCAGTATGGATCTAGATCTTCTCTATTTCAGGGTGATCATCAATAAGTTGGAAGAGCTTCCTATTTTCTTCAAGGAAATCTCTCCACTCTTTTCTTCTCTTCAAATTTTTCCAATGAACATTTCTGTTCACTGCGCCCTTGGCCTACAAACTCATCACTCATGTACTCTTTCTCAAAGTATTTTCTTCTATGCACTACATGCTTTTTTATTTTGGTGCCACTCTCAGTGACTAGCTATTGTTATTCTCTCTTATTATATCTTCCTCCCTTCTCTATGTTCCTACTTCTTTTGTGTGTGTGTGTGCTCCTCTATACGGGTGATGAATTTTCACCTTTGGCCTCTTCCTCGCCAATCCTTGGGACTCTCGTGGCTTCTGTAAAATGCCACCTACTTTCTAAGGTCCATGTCCTTGAAGGGGTAGTATGTGGTGTCCTCTACTTCAGGTCATCCAATAAACCCTTTCCTTCTCCAAGAGACCAAACTGTCAGCAGTTATTAACTGCCTCAACCATAGATTTGACCTCCATAATTAGTCACGTGGTTTCATACTAATATGGGTACTTTGGTAGATGTGAGTTCATATTTTCAAGCATAAGTTGGCTTGCTAGGCAAGCTTCATGTTTTCTTCATAAAAACATCTCAACTCCACCTTACCCAATCACTCAATCAATTCCTGCTTCATCAATTCCCACTTGTGTATCATGGCTAGTACTTTCAAGATTGTTCCCTCTCAATCAGTTGTTTAGTATTTAATTAATTTAAAACACAATTACATGCTTCATAATCACCTCATATGAAGTCTTAGCATAATTACAGTCTCAGGGGAAAACAAGGTGTTACAAGTTGGTTAAGGAATTACTTACTTGTAGAATTATCTAAGTGGGGTGGTGAATTCCAAAGGTTGTGAAGTTGTCATATGAGATATTAAGATTCTTGTTTATTAAATATGTATATTTTAATTTTTCACTTCAAATGAAGTAGTCATAGGAATTAAATGGTAAGAGATGTTAGGATATTTAGACACTTAGGAGTTATTTAATATCTACTTGGTATAATGTGTCGTCAAGTAAAAGTGTATTTATTAGTGTGTTTCTTTAGTATGCATTTGTAGTTAGGAAATCCGACAGTCACGATATGTTCCCAACATAGAGTGATCTGATGATTCATATTCTCCTCAATCTTAACAATCATTGATATGTGGCTTAACACCCGATTGGTCCATGATATCTATTTAAAGAGCATGGAGGTTATTTTGTCGATGATTGATTGTGAGAAAATCTCTTGTAAAATCTCTCTGTAATCTTTTTCTTTTGCATTAATAAACTGCTCCAAGTAGTCGTGTTGGTTGGGGCCGTGGATGTTTCCCTATAGGGGTTTTACCATGTCAAAACATCGGTGTGTTGATATTTGATCTGGTTGTGTGAGAAGTTACTAAAGGTGTTTTTTCTCTATTGGAATACCTGTGTTCTCAAACATGGTATCAAAGCTTGTTTGAAGACCCACTCTTGTTGTAGATCGAGATCGTGAAGTCAAGTTGTCTCATCTCCATTTTTTGTCATTTACGTACATTTTTTGGCTGAGAGGATTGTTCCATTTCATTTAGAGTACTCTTTTTAGTTAGGAACACTTTTTGTCTCACTCGAAAAGGTTTTCTTTTCCCAAGATACGGCCATTTCAGTCAAATCTGGAGGTATAAAGCCTGAATACGCATTTTAAAAACATTTGCAGAGTATTGTTTTGGTTTTATTTCGGTTTTATATTATTTATTTTTGAGTTGCTACTCTTTTAGATCTACGTATTTTATTTTCCCCACGCCCTATGCAATCTTGGTAAATCAAAAGAAGATAGGAAAATGTGCATATTTCGGGTAAGCTAACCAAGATCTAACCCTTGTTGTCATCGAGAAATGAAATTCTTTTCTTCTGTGAAAATAGTTTTTTTTTAGCACGCTCTCCAAGGTCGTATTCATCAACAACAATAACCTCAATCCTCTTTTGAAACAATACAATATGTTTTGCTAGAACATTTGGTTAAAATTTGTCTTATTAAGTAAGAGGTCTTGAGTTCAAGTCATTCTTTTGTTACTTTTTTTTGAAAAAGTTCATGCTAAAATTGTAAAGTGTATCTCACTTCAAGTATAAAAGTGAATCACTATAAGTAGCTTTAATATTTTATTTTAGAGTTATTTATTTTGCATGAAGTAACTTCATTGTAAAAGTGACCCACACTTCTCTTTATAAAAGTGGGTCACTTCATAAAGCAACTTACACCACCACGTGGTCCTTTGGTTACCGGTTATGCCATTTTTAAAAAGAGCATAACTTTCACATCTGAAGTCCGTTTTTAGTGACACTCTTTTTAAAACCACATATTTTTCGATATATTTCCATCCATATCATTAGTTTCAGTTTTTAAATCCAAAATATCTACAAATTTAATATGGCTTCTTCCAGTAATCTTTTTCTTACTAGCACCAACTACTTCCAATGGAAATCTCATATGGAAGATTTAATAAAAAGTAAAGGCTTGTACAGGATTACATTGGGAAAGGAAAAAACACCCATTGATGATGATAAGAAATTCAAATGGGCTAATAGGAGTTATGAAGCATGTGGACTAATTAGAATGTCTATCTCTCCTGATTTAAGGTTCCACATTAAATAAATTGATGAATCTGAAGAAGCTTGGGAAAAGATTGAATCTGTGTTTGGTAAACTCAATATTATTTGAGCACAACAGTTAGAAAATCAAGTACTGAACTTACGTCCAAGTGATTTTTCATGCCTTGGATACTATCTATCTATGTTTAAAACAATCAGAATTTTATGTGAATAATATAAGATAAAAATGAAGAGTGTTGCATCTATATTATTCTTTCTAAGCTAGGTAGTGTTAGAGAAAGATTTGCCTCACCCTATGCAATATTGAAGAGAGGGCCTTATTCCATTTGCCTATGCAGACTTGTCTTCCCTGTTACTAGAATCCCGAGACAAAAATACAATTTTTTCTACTTGTACGCATCTTACACCCTATACAGCAAGTGTATACGTAGGTTGATCCAGTACAACCTACGTACATTGGGATTTGTGCATTTTGAAGGCTATAAATAGGCCAATTTCGAGTTATGGAAAAAGAAAAAGAATTCAACTTTGAGAGCAAAGTTACTCTGGAAAAATTATTTACTTCACATTGAGTTTGCATCCCTTTGTCCTTTAAGTATGAAAATAGTGTTCATCCCCCAAGATCTTTCCTTATTGATGGAAAACCTCAGTGTATCCCTTCTATGAGCTTTCCTTTGGTGGAGGATTGAAGTGGTGGAGGCCCTGCTAGAAGGAACTTGGTTTCTCGGTTCCGAACTGTACCAACACAGAAGTTTGTAATATTTTCACTTTTGTTGATCATTTATTAATAGAAATATTGTCTTCCTGTCCAATTGATGTCTTGCAAATATATGAATTATTATCCATGGGCATATTTGTTATGTATATTGATGGATTATGCTATCTAATGCGCTAACCTTTTATATTTCCACCATATGCTTATTTTTTCTTGTTTGTTGAGAACTTGTTGCAAGTATATATAGCTTTGGGTCAAAGTGCTCAACGATGGACATCAACGAACATCTGGATGAGGTAGGCCTCTTTATTGTCTCCCTTGCACATTGGTTTATATATCATATTGTTGGGATATAGTTGATTTATGCAGTCATTTCTATTTTTTGTGGTTCACCCTAGCCATAGAGATATTTTCCTCATAACAGAATTGGCGACCATACTAGGGATGAATCTTCTTTCTTAGGGTTTGAAGTATTTTTCTCCTTAGATTGCTCTCATTTCTATTATGGTTCTTGTCGCATAATTGCTTGGCAACTCTTATTCACTCTGGGTCTGAGTTTTCATCCTCTCTCCCTTGCCTAGCCTTGTTTTAAAGAATATACATGCTTTTTTCCTTGGCAGTCGCATATACACTCAGGCTATCTCACTGCAAGCTGCGTATATACGGTCTATTTGCCTAAACAGTCACGTACACCTCTTTTCCTTTCTTTTTTTCTTGGTTTGGTGTTTGCTAGGTGGGATTTGATGCTTGTTGAGCCTTCTTGGGTCTCTGTAGTGCCTGTTAAGTGCTTGTGGGATGACAATAAACCATATTTTGGTTGAATTTTTGGGCGAAGTCTTTCTCTTCATATTTTCATTTTTATTGTCCTTGCACATTGGGCTAGGTGTTTTGTTGCTTGGTATCATGCTTGAGTTATCTCTTTTTTATGCACAGTAGGGCTATATATCAAGTTACCTTTCAGTCCATGTATTTTCAGTTTTTATATATTGAAAATACAAAAACAATAGGCATTTTGCATTGTATGGCATTTTTTGCCTTTTGAGTTTTTATCATTAGCTTAGTGCATATAGTGAAAGATTGCATTTTTACTTCTGAATTGCAGAGTTGAATTTGAAAATTGCATCGCTTTTTAGAAGCATATCATTCATTAACAGTTAAAGTTAGGACTTTGCATTTTTTTCATATTTACGTTTCTTATAGAGTCATAACACCATGAGTTTCACTACCATACCTTTTTGAGTAATCACGACCATTAAAATCAACACTATAATTTAAAATTTACTAGTCACAATTTTATTTTTCTACGGTGCACAAACTAGCCTAGGATGTAGTGCCTTGGAATAGGATTTTGTGAGTAAACTTGTCCAAGTCAATTAAATCAACATATGTGTCTGATTCAGGGAGTGGAGAAATCCATTGTATAATTGGCAAGATTAGGAGGCTCTACTCACACCGGAGTTAATCACGAGGTTGCGCAAAGTTGGTTGAAGGGATATCTCCTCAATACCTTCCTAGCGTCATAGATATTTCTGGGGATCTATTCATATGGGGATCTTGTTAGTGCCCTTACCTTCGTGACAGGTGGTTCTTTCAATATTTTGGGCTTTTCTACTCTACCCATATGGTGGACCTGACTTACGACTACTCGCCTGTGCATGGATTATACAGTGGTTTATTAGTTGCTTGACTTATGTGTCTCATAGGCTACTTGAAGGGGTTATTTTGCAGGTACCCTGGGTCAGATAAGGGTCGAAAAACACATATCCTTTATGGAGGATTACCTCTCTGGGGGGATCTGACCGACTGGTTGTTAAGCCCATGAGGGCCCTTATAAATGATTATGTTACTTCCGATATTTAGTAGGGAGTCTCAGGCCCCTCTTGGGAGAGACATACCATCTTTAGCGAGGGAGGCCACTCAACCACTTTACCCTGTTTGCATGCATATTGGTCATTTGAATTTTGGTGTGCTCTTTGATTACTAGTTGGCCTTAGGATATATTTTTTATCTTTAGAGTCTTAATTCAGCGTGGATTCGAACCAGCCTCCCCATTGGTCCCGTCGCTTGTTATAGTTACCACACGATTTTTTGTCCTTGCCTTATAAAATGCGGAGAATTATTATACGTGGTACACACACATTCATCGTTCAGACTTGTGGTTCTACAAGGATGAGTATTGAACCTATTCTTTAGAACTTTGGGATCCCTTCGACTCCCATACCCATATAGTTAATGGCATCCCTTCAACTCCTGCAACCTCTATGGTTTTAGTACCAGGGGTACTTATTATTACTATGGCCTAGCCTATAGTAAATGCTCAAGATACTGCCTTGAACCCCTTTGGGTCTTTTGGCGACTCACCGGGCTACAATGTTCAGTCCATCCCTATAGCTTCTAGTCCCTTTTCTTATGGTATGCCCAACTTCACTTTGCAGTTTTTGAACTCCATCCCAGCTACTGGCCCTAATTCTAGCATTAGGCTTGGGAGAAGTACACCTCCCTACACTCCTTTTTAGTTTGGTGGATCTCAAATCCTTCAAATGACTCCTAATATGGGAGGTGTTCCTACTTTTAACCCCGAGTCCAATCCTCCTACTTATGGGTGGAGGAACCAACCTAAAATACAAGCTTAATCTCAAGTTCTGTCCTACAACCCTACCTCCTCAGCACAGATTCTGACCAATACATTTGGGATGACGAATCCACCTCTATCCTCTAGATTCCAACCTGGAGGAGGTCAGTTTCACACGTTGGGAAACCCCCAACCCAGATCCAATCTAGCTGGGAGAAATTTCTATAACCCTCAACAAAACATTCTGGTTGGAATGATGCCCAAACAAAATTATATGAATCATCCTGGAGGAGGGACTTATAATGTTGGATAGAGCCATGGTGTTTACCAAAACCTTGGATGGCCTGCAAAACTGCAAGCACAATCTTTCTCGGGAGGTTAGGGCCAGATGTCGCAATCGCGTCTCCCTTTTATGTCCATGCTTAACCTACCAGATTTGTCTAAGAAAATGAATGACCTTATGAGTCACTATCCTACATGTCCCCTCGTCCCCTATAAACTTCCTTTGGACATCCTGAAGTTCGAGGGTAAGAATGGAGAGGATCATGGTGATCATGTCACTACCTTTCACCTTTGGTGCTCATCAAACTCCCTTAATGATGATTCTATTCGATTGAGATTATTTCAATGCACCCTCATCGGAGTTGTTGTGAAATGGTATATTGAGATACTTAGGGGGGCATATGGGACTTTTAGTCAGTTGGTGATTGATCCAAGAGGCTCCCGGGTCTAGAGAATGCTCAAAAATGAAATTTCTTGGAATTGAATGAAACCAATTCCATTGTGACCGGTTCGTCGTGTTGATTCCGACCATATAATTACTTTCTCAAATGGGCTTCGTATTCGATAGTTATCACACTCTGATCAGATTCTCAAATAGGCAAAAGGTCAACAGTCAAACTAGCAAAAAGTCAATGTTGATGTCAGCATGACATCACCAAGCTGATTTAATTATGTTGACGTGGAAAAGGTAGGTGGCGACATGTGATATGATGGCTGGGTATGTGATGCAGGCATGGACCAATAGATGCTTGACACATGGCATATGGTTGAGTTAATGTGGAGGTGCCACGTGGCCCAGGCTTGGGTTGCCATGTGGCACCCCGTCGTTGGTTGGTGGCTATGTTAAAAAATTGTGTAACTCATGAGATTCGACAACGTGACCTGTTGATAGAGGGAAGACCTATGGACATGTCATATGCCAATGAAAAAAACATAGTACTTGTTATTACAAGCCCACAACATTGTATTTAAAGTGGATTGGTGGTCATAGTGGAGGTGGAAAGGGGTCGGGGCTAGCCCCAACCCATGGATCTATCACTTAATGCACCCATAGCTAATGCGCCCAGGAGCTAACCTATTTAGAGGGTCAATTAGTGGGGGTTTATCCTCTTGATCGGGCTCTAGTCACATGAAATCTGCCCCAAATCCAGGAGCTAGAACTGGTTTAAGGGAAGCGCGCAACCCTTTGGGCTATATCTTGGCCATATGTAACACATGTGACCACTTCAAAGGGGAACGCTCCAACCATTTCGGGGATACTCTGTGTATATTTGATAAAAATGGGTTATTTGTCTAAATTTTTGCCCAGAATATGTATTTTTGAGGATTTCTTGGTCATTTGGAGGGGGATTTTACCCTAAAAAGAGGCCAGATCTTCAGGAGAAGTTGGGCTTCTCTTGTTGGGCCTAAACAAGGAGTTATTGTACAACAGATCAAAAGTATTTTGTAATAGCAAAGATCCAATGTAAATATAACTTGAGCATTTGAAGATCAATAAAGAGGTCCTCCACTTGGAAGCGAGCTCGGAGATATAGCCAAAGATTGGTGAACTTCGTTAACAAGTTCTTGTGTCTACTTCTCTTTCTTGTTTGTTGTTATCTTCTCTTATTTTGTAGCATGGTTTACGATGGATGAATTCTTTAATCACTTATGAGCATAAAGTAAAATTCATAATTATTATTCTGCAACAAGTTATAGAGTTTTATGTGTTTTTCATTCTTATCGATCCGATGCATAAAGTACATTAAACTTAACTTGCAATTTGTCAGTAAAATCTATCATTTTTAGATCTAGTTATGGTATCAGAGCATTTGGTTTTGAAGGTTTGACAGGAATTGCAAGCATTGGATGCTCACCCGAGCCAAAATCAAGCGAGGAGAAGGCCAACTTGAGGCTCTTAACCTAGAGATTCAAAGGAGACCTCATAAACAAGAGATGTATTCACGGCGAAAACTAGGTCCTTTTGCATATGAGGACAATTTATTTGAGTCATTTCAATAGATGAAATCCATGGTAGAGGAACTTTACCATGAAAGAGGACAACGAAGAAATCCAAAGGTTGAAGAAGTTGAATCTTCAGTAAGAGAAGAAGGAGGAGTTGGAGGTGCTAGACCTTCAGAACCTTCTTCCCCTTCATCCTCGTCATCTACAAGTGAAGCAATTGTATATTCCTCCAAGGAAAAGCAACCTAAAAAAAACTCATCATTCTTCTGATATGCCTTTATTAAATCTTGATGTAAATTTTAATTTACCCACTTATGATGGTGAATTAGATGCAAAAAAACTAGATAATTGGGTTATACAACTTGAGGTCTATTGCAGGATACAAAGGATTGTTGATGATGAAACAAAGATCCAACTTGCAAGTCTCAAATTGGGAGGCACAACTCTCATATGGTGAGAAAGAAAAACTAAATATGATCTCAAGAAAAATAGTAAAACAATCTCTTCCTGGAATGATTTTATCACTGCATTGAAGAAACGGTTCTATCCATTATCATAAATGCAACAAGAAATGATGAATTGGCAAATTTTAAGGTAAGCTAAGAATCAAAGTGTACAAGATTATACTCAAACATTTTGAAAGAAAGCATTAAATTTGGGTTTTCCTTTATAAACACAAGAGAAACTCCTAAAATGTATTGGTGGTTTACATTCTTATCTCAAGCACACTATTCTTATGTTAAATCCTTCTAACTTTGATGAAGTATGTGTACAAGCCATTCACATTGAATCAAGTAAATGGAATGTTGGTGATAGTGTTTCTACAGATACTTGGAAAGGAAAGGATTTAGGGAAAAGAAAAGAGAAATAGAAGAAGACAACCACAGCAAGAAAGGAGAAGCCTACTTGCAAGCATTATAAGAAGGTATGCCATGATGAAGATCATTGTTGGATCTTACATCCTGAAGGCTGAGTTGAAGCCAAAGAAGTATGCCAATCAAGGGAGAAATAATACCACAACTGCAACAATTCAAGTGGATATGGGATCAGACTCCAGTGATGAGACAAAAATTGTAGCTATGGGAGTCCGAGGTATAAATTATGTTGCAAGTACTATCTCTTCTAATTCAGATGTTGTAAATGATGAGTGTAAAAAGAGTAAACTTTTCCACATAAGGGTCATAACAAATAATGCTAAAATTGATACTTTTATAGACAGTGGATCACAAACCAATCTAATCAGTGAAGAGGTTGTAAATAATTTGGGACTTGAAACTAAGCCACATCCTAGACCATATCCATTGGGATGGATATGTGGTGATAATAATTTTCAAGTAACCAAGCAATGTAAAATTAAGTTTGCAATCACTTCTAATTATGTTGATGAAGTAGAGCTTGATATGGTGCCACTGGACATATGTGGAATTGTTCTAGGAAGCCCATACCTTTATGATAGAAAAGACATATTCTACAAGGAGGAAAATAAATATTGCTTCAAGAAAGATGGGAAAGAGTACATTTTTCATTCTCATCACATAAAAATTGACAGATCTTTTGAACCTATAGGGAAGTTAAAAAGAATGGTAAATGCAAGAAAAATTTTAACACTTATGTTTGTAACAAATTAGGAAGTTAGTGATGCTAAACATGAGATGATTCAATATGTTTCTAACAATCATGAAGTGTTACCAGAAGTACAGCATGAGGTTCAGCTGCATACTTTGATTATTGTTCTTGTTCAAAAGGGGAAGCATGTTTTTTCATTATCATTCGCATATTCAGTATTGTTGTTTAGTTTGTTGTTATTCAGTGGTGTATGGTTGCTAAATGCGACAAAGAATGTAGATGATTGTGCAATAAATGGGATGATTAATTTGATAAACAATGTTATCTCACTTTTTATGTTTGTTGTGATTAGTCAGGCGATCATTGTCCCAGCATAAAGGATAGATGATACAAGACAAGTGGGAAGGTAGTACTCACTTCTTACCTGAGTAAAAGCAGACTTTTGGTGGTCCAAAATCTTCCAAGTGGGGAGGAATGATCCAGGAGGCTCCCCAGGTCCAAAGAATGCTCAAAAATGAAATTTCTTTGAATTGAATGAAACCATTTCCATTGAGACCAGCTCATCGCAGTGATTTCGGCCATATATTTACTTTCTCAAATGGGCTCTATATGCGAGAGTTATAACACTCTGATCAGATTCTCAAACAGGCAAAAGGTCAACAGTCAAACTAGAAAAAAGTCAATGCCAACTTCATCATGACATCACCAAGCTGATTTCATTGTGCTGACATGGTAGAGGCAGGTGGCAACATGTGACGTGCTGACTAGGCACGTGTTGTGGTGGGAAATCCCCTACGAACTAGCAAATAAGTTTATAGTATGCATGCAGATATGACCAAAAGAAAACTACTTTCTACTTTCATCCCAGACTTAATCCCCATTCATTTTCAGTAAATAGATGGTTTAGACCAACATACCTTGTTCTGTATGGTCAATGTCGATCCTTTTTCATGCTTGATCGCTTGTTGGCAGCTCTCCTCCCAAGGTTGACCTGCATACAAAACAAGCAACAAACTACACATGCATTTTACCTACAGACTAATGGGTTAGAGATTCAAACATATATTTACTGAACTATGAGAACTCATATAGTGGGACGGGAAAAGAATTTCTTTATTATTAACTTTAATGAATCAACTTACAATGTCGAAACCGGCCACTGCTCCGCGAATCCCGATCGTAGGATCCTCTTCAAATGTCCTCCAACTTCTTTGCTTTGTATCTCTTCTTTCACAAGGATGGCTAAAGGGTTGGGACAATGGGAATATGCAATTGGGTAGAATTTCTTTACTCTTTTTCTCCTATTTTTCTCCTCCTCCAAATGGGACCCCTAACCCTTCTTTCATAGGCTAGAAGAAGCTAGGTATGTGGATGAACCCTCGGCCATGCATGGCCAAGAGTTTCAGTTAACTCACCCAAAGTTGTGTGTTCCATCGGCAACTTTCCTTTTTTCGTGCTTTTTTCAGTCCATGCGGGGTGTTTGAGGTCAGCTAGCACGTGGGACCTTATAAAAGAGGTTTTTTAAAGAGTTGTTCAGCAGTGCTTTGGAAAAGAAGGAATCTGAGATGGCCTGATGCCAGGTAAGAATGTATGGTGAAAATTAAGGTTATAACAGATGCACCCTAATGTGTGAGGTCAAAATAGCATATGATGGCCGAAATGCATTACCAATCTTTACTGATGTGCTAAACAAGTGAGCCTAGGGACCAGGAACCGGGAGGCGTCATCTGCAAAATAACAAATGTCTCACCGAGGCGGGCATACCCATGCTCGGAATAAAATAGAATCATGGCTACCAATCAAATACACTGTAGATCCATGTCAAATAACTATATAAAGTGTATCCGCGAACAATACACAGCGGAGCTACATCTCAAAATCAAAAAGATATACATATAGAGTATCCATATTCTAGAAGTTGATACAGCCTGATGGTTGCATATGAGGTCTTCAGATCTTCAGAAACAACTTCAAAATCTTCAAAACTCAAGGTAAGAGTGTAATATGAGTGTACAAATTCACTACCCAGAGGTCTTCGATGGCTCGTCAATCATGGACTAGATAATCTTGATGATTAGAATGAAGGCTTCATTGATTTCAAAGAAGGACTTGATTGGACATTCAAGATGGTTGGGTATGAGGGAAAGAGACAAATTGCAGAGGGGTCGACTCAGGCTTGGTAGAAACTTCCCTTGGACAACAGCATGACAAATGATGAGACTTAGGCAGCATGGCATTAATCATAAGTTTACGAAGCAGGAGGCAACGCAAACCCTCCATATGTTTGGAAGAATAACCAAATGGAGGAGGACACAACTCTATGTAGTGATATCATCTTCCTAAGGTCGTACTACATCCCAAAGCTTGACAAACAAATGGACAGATGTGCTTTATCCAAGGGTGACTCATTATGCTGCCAATAAAGAAAATACTTTTCCCTTCCTCTTTTTGGGGTATATTTGATTTTTTTTTGTCTTTTTCAATGATTTTGGAAAAAGAATAAAGGAATGTTACATTACAATGGAGGAACGAGTGTGACAAACATACAATCTCAAGGCACAAGGACAAGACTGATGTTCAAAATAATGATACTCGAGAAAAATCCTCCAGGGGCCAAGGGTGTTAAGACGCAGAAGCAAAGTGCTACAAGGATGGCGTATAAGGTATGCAAATGCGGTTAAGAAAACACACAATGGTAATGTCCTTCGATGAAAGTTTAACGAGCCCAGAGAAGGTAAGCTCAGTGGTTTTTCACATTTAGAGAGTCTAAAAAAACATAAAAGGAAACTCCATTGGGGTACCTTTTTCGAAGATAGTCTAGTCGATTCGAAAAAGGGGTAAACTAGCACCAACAAGACGTCTATTCAAAACCATTTTCATGAGTGTGATAAGGACAAGATCACTCGGCCATTTTTTCATTTTTAAGGAGTCTGAAAAAAGATTAACTATGGACTCCATTAGGAATGTTCTACTGGACCAGTTTAACGAGTGTGAAAGAATAAGGTCACTCGACGATCTTTTCAATTTTAGGGAGTCTGAAAAGAGCTTAACTATGGACTCCATGGAGGTTCCTTCTTTGTAAGTTTAGTCCCTCGGGCCCGAAAAAGGGATAAAATTGCACCTGAGAGTACTCTTCTAGAGAAATGAAGTTCCATAGAGTATACCTTTGTTCGTACAGTTGACCGTCCAGACCGAAAAAGGGGTAAACTACCGCCGGACAGACGTGACTTCAAATTTCAGTTTAACGAGCATGAAGGCCACAAGATCGCTCGACAATATTTTCATGTTTATAGGGTCTGAAAAGGGCTTCAAAGAAGACCTGATATGTTTTGGGAGTCCTGAGGGTGAGGGAAAGAGAGAAGAAGAATTATGCAAATGAGGCTCAAAATCGTATTCATGAAAAACTACAAGGACTCCCGAGCCTACAGTGTTTTAGAGATAGCATGGATACCATAATGCAACCAGGATCTACCTAGGGCATCCATGTTCCAGTAAGCTCTACCACCAAGTTGCGACACTTCTAAAGTAGCTATGATGGTTCCATGTCACAACCTAATGGGATCGATCCTATGACAAAGGAAAAAGACAACAAGATACAAAAGTCAGGGTAAAAACCTAATCTATATGCTCAAGTTGATCCTCGGGAAAAAAAAATCATGGACCGTTGAAAATTACTCAAAACTCCAAAAAATTGTCCCAATACCCGATCATATCCTTCCTATGCAACTCTAGAATCACTCTAAATGGTTTTTGGTATAACGAAAATGATAAGGGAGGCCAAAAAAATGACAAAAAGAGGCCAAAAAGTCTATAAATAGAAGTTGGCAGCTCATTATCACCATTTTTTATTTGGAAATTGACTCTAGAGCCAAAAGACCCCCTTTGTCAAAAGTGGTGATTCCGGGAGCTACAGTGGATGAAATGAACTTATGTCTGGACCAAGTAAGCACAAACTCATTTATCTTGCATTTTAAGTCTTTATTTTTGCATTGGGTTTCATTTTTTAGGGGGGCGTCGAACTTTAAAAGGTCATCCCTAAGTCCACATGGGTTGTCTCTAGACATGTCGCATGTACACGCGATTGTCACCATTACAGCATGTGTGGACCCCCTTATGGAATGAAAAAGGCATAAGAAGCAAGGGTTGACCCTCCTGAACCTTGGTGTTTTGCAGGATGTATGTCCATTGGAGAGAAAGAGAACATAAGGAGGTGAATGAGTTGGTCATGGTAGACCCCAACTTTGTGGCTACTTTGATGTAATGTGGGTTACTCAAGTTTTTCTTATGTATTTTCATGCGAGCACAACCTAGGCTAATGAATGTCTTGGTTGACTACTAGCATCCGGATGTAGAGGCATTCATGTTAGAGGGGTAGCCATTGGTGCCCACGGTGGAGGAAATTTACTTTTTGTCTGGCCTCTCTAGGAGAGGGGAACCAGTCAACTTCAGGAATTTTCCTTCGGGGCCACATAACATAGCAGAATTGATAGGTCTATACTGTGCAGATGATACAGACCGCTCGAGCACGCAGGTGCCCATAAGCAAGATCACTAACCTATCACTGCAGGTGATAGTATTTCTTATTGGGTGAATTATTGGTTCTGCGGCTCTACATCAGGCATCCCGTGCACAGATGAACTATCAAGTCCAGTGCTTAAATGCACAAGTTTTTGATTGGAGCACCACATTGCTTGAATGTATGAAAAGACAGCTGACAGATTATCATTTGCAGACACATAGGAAATTCGAGTTCGGGACCATTCTGTGTTCATTCTTTTTTGATATAGTTTCGAGTTTTAGTCCTCGAGTAGTGGTACGAGGACATCATGCCTCTCTTCCTGCTGTGTGTAGATGGGCAGTATTACTATTGCGACAGGGTGGCAGAAGGACTAATGAGTCCTTCGATGATGACTTCTTCATGTGTTTTTCATGATATATCCCGGTTATAGAGGATTACCCCTATGTCAAGATTGATTTCTCGAGAGACCCTGAGATACCAGTACCTCCTGGTGAGGAGCGAGGGGAGATGGGTAAGTCTCCACCTGTGTAGTTTTTTTTTTTTTTTGTTAACATATGTAATTTTTATGTTGTTTTCATTATATATATCATTTTTTGTTATACTAGAGTATTTGACAGATCTTTATTCCTTGTGTGCAGATGTGGGACCAGTGCGACCCACTGAATATACGAGGAATAGGCGTCGTCCTCGCCCAGGGGTCGCACCTACCGCCATAGGGGGACCAGTAGTAGCAGGAGATCTTCCAGCCAAGGAGGTTGAGAGGGTATGGAGACAAGTCGAGTGGAACTTTACTGCACTCACTTGCACGGTCCCGATGGCAGAGATTGAGGACCTGCCACCATCTATGCAGCCTCATGTAGTGGGGGCACCACGGACCTAGGTCCGGTTGTTTCATCTTTTAGCCAATGCTGTGGACCAGTATAACAGGGCCCATAGGCCCTGACCTTAGCTAGACATTTTTACGTGCCACGAGCACTACTTGTATATATTTTTTGAGGGAAGAAGCCCTGTGACTCGTTATTAGTCATATTTTTGAGGCACTTGCATCCATCTATGTACTTCGGTTACTTTATGATATTATATATGGTTTTTTTTTTGTATTTTGTGTCTTATGGATCATGTGTGCCAAAATGTATTTACATGTTTATGTGAATGTGATTTCATATGTGTGCAAAATGCCAATCCAAAATTTGATTAGCTGGAGTATATGTAACTTGGTTTAATCTCCTAGGAACATGAAAATATGTAATATAATCAAAGTTTTGTTCTAAGAGACGTACCCTAAGGAATCATCAGTGTAAAGTTGGATCATGAACCCAGTATAATCTGTTTAACTGAGACACAACCAGTTGAGCGTCGAGATAGACCCAGAGATGAGAGATACCTAATGACAAAGCATCACGAAGCAACTCAATAATTTCACTATACTCTGCAACATTATTTTTGGTATCACCTAAGCATATACCTACGGAGGAGAATAACTAGCCTTGAGGTGTAAAGATTACCCAAGCTACAGAGGAAATTCTCTTAGTGTGCCAAATAGAACCGTCTACATACCCAACGAACACCTCGGAATCACTTGACATCTGCCACAGTGACGAAAGATAACATCAACGACACGTCCATAACACTAAAAGAAATTAAAAAGTAATAGTACAAAGACTATACATATGTTACAAAAAGTTACCCACAGTGGCCTGCCTATGAGTAATACTTCTTGAGGTAGAGCCCATTTCTAGGCTCTGCCAAAGCATTCCCTTCAAATTCAACCAGACGATAAGTGCCCTTTTTTAAAACCTCTTGTATGATGAAAGGTCTGAACCACATGGGCTTGAATTTTCTTGTCCCCAGGGGGTCCTTATCTTGTTCATAGACCAGGACAAGGTCGCCTTCAAAGAAAATATTAGGATGAACGGACCTATCATACTAACACTTGACCTTATGTTTGTGAGCCTCGTTGGCCAAGGCCGCATCACGACGTTTCTCATTGAGATGCTCAAGGTATACTAACCGTTCTTCAAGTGGAGAAGTGTCTGGAAATAAATGTACTGCCAACTTTAGAGATGGGATTTGACATTTGATAGGCAAGACTGCCTCCAGCCCATAAACGAGTTGGAAAGGTGAGAAACTAGTTGCAGTCTTAACAGATGTTCGGTAAGCCCATAATGTCGAACATAACATCAAATTCCAATTTGACTTGGCTGAGTTGATCGTTCGTTGTAGAATGGTCTTAAGAGTTTTGTTCACATCTTCCACCTGACCATTTGCTTGGTGGTAGTAGGGTGACGAATGTTCCTGTTGTAACCCAAGATTTGATGTTAACTTGGTCATCGTCTGGTTCTGAAAGTGACTACCATGGTCAGTGACAATCTCCCTTGGGACACTGAACCTTGCTATCATCTGGTTGAATAAAAAGAGAGTTGCAGTTTCTCCATCATCTTTAAACGTTGGCATAGATTCGACCCACTTTGTGAAGTAGTCTACAGCTACGATGATATAGCGGTGTCCCCTTGTTGAAGGAGGGTTTCATGTAGTGTAATCAATCCTCCACTTGGTGAAGGGACCAACTATGATGATAGGAAACATGGGAGCGGGATGTGCCCTCGTCTTTCGAGAGAAGATTTGGCACGGATGGCACTTCTTGACCAATTCGATTCAATATCTGATAAGTTTCGGCTAGAAGTAACCTACTCATAGAATATTTTGGGTTTTTTCCAACCCAAACAAATCACTGCCACAAGCTCCAGTATGGAAATCGTTAAGCACTATAACTGCTTCTTCGTGAGGGAGACACTGGCGTAGGATGCAGTCTACACCTCTCTGATACAATGTATCATTGAGTATGAGATAATTCTTAGCCTGATGGCATATGCATCGACGCTCATCACGAGAAGCAGTGGTGGGGCACTTCAAATTCTAGAGATAGATAAGTATATCTCTGTACCAGGTATCCTAAGAGGTGATCAAAAATATATCTCCTCTGATAGGCAACTCTTCGGGTGCAAGATTACCTGACTCAACCAGAAGCTCTGAAATAAGTTCAATGAAGACTAGTGACTTTTTGGACTTCGCTAAAATGAAATCTAAGTCAAAATCCTGGAGGATGACTATCCATCTACTGATTTTTCTGCCCATTACCCGTCATTTCAACATGTATTGAAATGGATTCACGACAGCAATGATGGTGGTCTTGCGAAATAGAACATAATGACGAAATCGTTGAATAGCATGGACTGCTGCCAACACCAGTTTTTTGATATGAGAATAATTGAGTTTCGGTCCTACGAGGCCTTGGCTCAGGTAATAGATGACATATTTGTTGAACAAGTCATCTTCCTTAACTAAGACCATGCCCATGGTTGACTATGCTGCATCCAAATATAGTAAGAAATATTTGTTATAGTTAGGTGGTCGGCGCAGAGGGGCACTTGTGAGTGCATGTTTCAATGCGGCGAAAGAGTGTTGAGCGGCATCGTCCCAACAAAAGGGAATGTCTTTTTAAAGTAAGCGCATAAATCCCTTGGTGATCTCGGCGTAGTTAGCGATAAAGCGTCTTAGAAAATTCGCCTTGCCCTGTAGACTCAGAAGTTGAAGGATTGTGCATGGGGGGGGCAACTGAATTATTGCCTCAACCTTGAGAGGATCGACCACGATCCCTGTTGTTGACACTATGAAACCTAACAATCATCCTGACATTACGCAAAAGTTGTACTTGTTTGGATTCATGCAAATTCGAAAGTAGCGACAACGTTCAAAGATAAGTCGGAGGTGTGTGTGATGATCCATTCTCTTGTGAGATTGAGATGCTAAATAATCTAAATAGACCTCGACTATATGCTTGAGGTAATGGAAAGAAAAAGACATGGTCCGCTAAAAAGTGGCTCCAGCATTTTTGAGACCGAAAGGCATCTTATGATACGCGAATGTACCCCACAGACAAATAAATGTCGTTTTGTGTTGGTCTTTGGGTTTGATTTGGATTTGATTATATCCCAAAAAACCACCCATGAAAGAAAAGGCTTCGCAACCTGCACATTCGTCAATGATCTAATCGATGAAAGGTGTGGGAAAATTGTCTTTTGGACAGGCCTTATTCAAATCACGGAAGTCGGTACATACACGAATCGTGCCTTGTTTTTTATTGACCGGCACGGGGTTTGACACCCATTGGGTCAAATGGATAGGATAGATAAACCCGGATTTTAGCAGTTTCTCAACCTCAACCTTAATGGCTGCTGCTTTCTTAGGATTAAATGGATGAAGCTTCTGCCGAAAAGGATTGGCATCAGGATACGTTGTGATTTCATGTTCAACTATTTTTGGATCAATGGCTAGCATTTCCTCCCAGGCAAAAATGTCACGGAATTCTTTAAAAAGATCTATATAGAGTTGAATCTCTCTGGGGGAGAAGTCAGCTCTGACAAAAACATTCTCCACGAAACGAGGGTTTTGGGAGATATTGATCGGTATGGTTTCAGCGATGGTTGCCATATTACCCTCAACATAAACTTCGTGGGTAGCTAAGAGATTAATAGGACAAGATCAATCTCCTGTCATAGTCATGATGAATTCTCCTGCTTCAATTCAGCTTAACTCTTGGAGGAAGTATGATATGTGATGAAGATCTTCCCAAGGTTTGTCTGGACTAGTCATTGCTTCAATTATTGCTTCGTCAAAGGGCAAGACCAAGTCCAACAAATTGGTGCCAGCAAGAGAACCCTGAGCCCAAATAGGCTCTAGAAGTGGATCGAACTCTGGTGCAGGAGTTGGATCAGTTTTAGCTGAAGTTTGTTGGACTAGAGAGTATGCTACTTCTGTTGCGGACAAGGGCACGGACATGCATGGGTTCCCTGTCCCATCCATCGTGGTCGATGGGGAAGGAAGGATCCATGGATCGTCAAAGTAAGTCGTGCGGAACGAAGAAACTTGAAAAATATCAACCTTATGGTGATTGGATACAAACTTGATATCACCTTGCGGGGGAGGGTAATCAAATGTACCCATCAAATATGGGCACAAACCAACCCCTACGTTGATGACACCTGGTTGAGGATTATCAATCATCGGGACCGTGGATTCCCCCAATGTGGGGTCAAGTCTGAAGAAAGAAAATTGATCGATGGTCACTATCCAGCCCTCATGTGGAAACAACAAGACTCGGAAAACTATAGCAACCACAGCTTGCATGGCATAATTCCAACTGCTTCCTAACAAGAGATTATAGTCGAGGGGAGCATCGACTACCTCTACTTTGACACACACAGTCTTCCCTCCTAACTGCACGAGAAAAGAAGGAAGGATACCATGTGGTTGGAACAAACGACCATCGAAAGTGGTGAGGAGAGTAGGTGACAGAGACAAAATGGGCTGGCCAATGGCCTTCCAACATGCCAACGACATAACGCATGTCGAGGCACCCTCATCAACTACCGTGTGGAAGATATTCCAAGTAAACTTTTTCGTGGGATAATCCACTACTATCTGAAACGCTACGTGGTAAGGTAGATGAGGTTTTAAGTCAGTTGTATCCAACATGATTGTACCTGGATTACAAGTCTCGGTATATCCTAAAGTGGTTAACAAGGCTTTCCTCTAGGAAGGGAAACTTTGGAGGACCTCCAAAGCAGACATCGCACAAGGGGTTTGTGATAAATCCTCCACCATAGAATAGTTCTGGGTGGCCCTTACGTTTGGGTTGTGAGAATCTTTCTTGAATGCACCTTTAGGGATGCATTTCATTATTTCACCCAATGTCTTCTCAATCTGTAGAGGAAGAGATGGGAGTTCGACTTCTTTTCCCTTCTCAGAAGTTCTTGGTTTACTATAGTCATGCACTCTAGTCGATATAAAATCATCACCCTTCACCATATATACATTCATGGATGTGGGGTTGTTCGAAGACGGAGAGGGTCCTTGGTTGCCCCATATCGTGCTTGCAGAGGCTTGAGTTAGATTTTGCCCATGTTGGAATGGATTGGTTAACACAGCAGGTTGTTGCTATGTCACAAACTTTTGGGCCTCTGCAAGCCAGGGACAAAGGTGGGTCGGGTGGTCCTCCACGCACAGGTTGCATGGATACCTCACCTTTCGTTCCTTAGTATTTCCCCTACCAGCATTATCGATGGGTTTCTTATCCCCCTTACCCTTCTTTCATTGTTTTTTCTTTCCTTCGGGCTGCTGGGTGGCCTTTGGATTAGTCGATTGCACTATGTGTACATCCAACATTTTGGTAGGGGGAGCAGCCAAAGCAGTAGTTTGGCTGGCCGCTGTGTGTTGTATAAACAATTGTTGCAACTGATTCGTTAGTTGCTCAGTGGGCTTTGTTTGTGCTCAACCAATAATACCATCGGCATGTGGTCCATCTCTCTGTCTAGTATTATCAAAATCTCGTATAATAAACCAAACTGAGAATAGATTAGCTCAAGTTGTTGAGTTCTCATGATGGTGTCTTCTTCGAAAAATACTAACATCGCGACGTCCTTGGAAAATTGTGGGATCGAAGACTTAAGAAACCACTCGAGCAGGAATGTTGGTGGGACTGGTACCTTAATTAAACTCTTTCTGCGTCTCCATTCTCGAATGTGATCAAAGATATGGTCTGCTTTATTTTGTGAGAAATTGGCTAGAAATTCAATGCCATTGTCATATCTCACAAGAAACTAGAAATGGTTTAGGAAATCCATCGCTAGTTCACCAAAGGAAGAGTATCTTGAGCAGTCAAGCTCAATGTACCATTTCACAGCATTCCCAATGAGAGTACGTTGAAACAATTGCAACTGGATGGAGTCATCTTTCAATGAGTTAGATGAGCACCAAAGATCGAAGGTAGTCACATGATCTCCTGGATCTTCATTAGGCTTGGCTTCGAACTTTGGGATGTCCAAAGGCAACTTCGTCAGCATAAGAGGCCAATGCAAATCATGACAGATAGGGTCATTCAACAACCTTGTCAAGTATGGAAAATGTAAGGTTTCCAGGAAGGGTAGTTTGGGTTGTTGGTAATAATTTGGGAAAAAAGGGCCTGGAGTTTGACTGGCACCAGGTTGCTAGGAAAAGTTCAACTGCTAGCCCGGATTCTGGTAGAAACCATGGTCATGGCCAGCATATGGATTTTTCATGTGAGGATACATCATCGATGAATTTCCAAGATAGGACATAGATGGTTGGGCATGCATTGTATTTGAAGGACTTTGGGAAGGATTGCTCCATGTCAATCCCGTGGGGATAGGCATAATGCTTTGTCCGAGGTTCCATTGATTATGAAAATAATTACCCCAGATCATCATTCCTGATGAGGGAACTGATCCCTGCCAAGAATTCCAAGGCCCTATTGCGGAAGAAGTTCCTGGGTGTTCCCCCTGTGCAGGAATAGTACCCTGCATAGGAATAGGTTGTCCGAAACTGGGGTTGCCCTCAGTTGGGAAAGTAATTGATGAGAAGGCATTGTTACCAAATGCACCAAACAAAGAAAACAGTGTCGAACCTACCGTCATACTATGCGAAGGTGGCCCTTGACTCCCTGCTCCAAGTAAACTATGGTGGACAGGTTGCCCGGCGGTTTACTGATGCGAGCCACCGAGTGAAGGGGACGAAGGAGGTATATGACCTCCCTCGTAAGGGAAAGAGTTAAAAGGAGAAGGAGTTCCCCCCATGTGTCCTTGCAGAGGAGCATCAGAGCTCCTTTCCCCCAGACCTAAAGTCTGTAAAGTGGAGTAGGAAAGTACAGGACTTGTACCTGAACTAGGCATCCTGTATGAGAACGGAGGGCCTATCGCACTTGGTGTGAAAGGGGTTGTGGCCACCACCAAAGATGGGATCGAACCACTGTGCAATGTAGTGGTGGTCGAGACCATGGTGGCTTGGATCGATGATGGTGGGTTAGGAGGTGGACATTCTCCTGTGGTGACAACTGTAGTGGGAATTGAAGAATTCCAAGAATGAGTAACAACATTTATTTCCATTGTTGTGTGCGACACTGTCTGGAACTCGTAAGGATGAATCGATACGATGGTGGGTTTCAAAATATCAATGGTGGAGGTTTCAAATAGACCACAATCTTGTGCTCCAAGGTCTAAAATGGTCGATTCCTCTGGATGTTGGTCGGGCATAGTTTCTTGTGACCCGGTCACTTCAAAAGACCCTTGTTGGTCTAGATTTCGCCTTAGTGGTGACGGGGGTGGCTCCAGTGTAACTGGTGGCAGGCCAAGAAGCCTTCATGACTAGCGGAGATCTTGATCCTCCACTATGTGAGAAGATCAAAGACACACTAGGGTAGACTAACCGTTCAAAAAAAAACACATGCTAAAAAAATTCCCTAGAAGAGAAGATAGGCAAACACTAAATTAATTAGAAGAACAGTTACAACAACCAACACTAGAGAAACTTATCGGTGCAAGTGAAAATCAAAAATGGAAGCACCCTCCAGGTATACTCTACAAAGCATGGCCCAATGTCTGTCCTAGATACCGTGGTACACCCCCGCAGTCACCTGTGTATGTCCCTAGAAAATATAGGCAACTAGGTTGCCAGCGTGCGAACAGTCACCAAGCGGGTACAGTCAAAATTCAGGTAGACCACAATGACCAGGGTATCGAAAGCAAGTGGTCTAGAAGACAACTGAGGACCTTGAATGGATTCAATACCCACGAAGCCCCGTGGCAAATGCAATCGACGAAATCCCAAAACAAGCCCTCTATATGTGTTCTCCACTACGATTGGTCCAGCTTTGGAGGGGTTATCTCCGCTACATTTCCACACGCGACCTTGTGTTTATCCCCTGTGTTAGAGGGGGTTCCTGAATAAATTTCATGATACTGGACTTAGGCACTCCCTAACTCAGACTCCAAAGTTTGATTTTAATGGCCTTGAAGAGTTTCCTCTCCAACCTAATCCAAGGCCCTAATCCTGAACTAGTTGGTTAAGCCTACAAACATAAAAGTCTAATAAATTTTAGATTTAGCATTATTTTTATGGCTTATCTTATGTCAAGGGCTATGAAAGTGAAACTGATGATGTTTTGAAAGACAAAAGTAAAAAATGAACAGAAAGATGGAAACAAAAATTTCACTTAACGTAAATTTTCAACAACTTTTCAAAAAAACAATTATTTTTATTTTTCTAAGATCTTTTGAATTAGCAAACTTAAAGAAGGATTTCACTCAACTACGAGCTACTTATGATCTAAGTAAACTATCAGGAATTTAAGAAAACAAAGATTTTTCCCTAGCTACTAATGCAAAATCACACTTTTCAACCAAACAAGAAAATGAAAGAGATTTTTTTTATTTATTTAAATGTTGATAAAGAAAAAAAGGAAAAATACCAATAAGTAAAAACCAAGAAAAACAATTCTAGCCTAATCCCAGATCGCAAAGAATCACTTCAAAAAAATCACACCCTAGCAACTTAAAAAATGACTCTCACACTTGTCTAAAAACTCTAAAGAAAAAAAAAATAATGACGACTTTTAAATGAAAAAAGCAAGTTGTATAGATCCAGAGGGCATGTACATGCGGGCTGACCTTCTACAGGCCGTGTGTATCTCTAAAACTATGAAAAAGATAACAACAGACAATCCAAACCAAGAAGAAACCACTAATATTGAGAATCAAGATCTCTTGAGGGCTTGGACACTCTCTTTAACAGAAAAAGCACACCATGTAAGGAAAAAAATCGTAAAACAAACCAATCTGAGACAAGACTACAAACAACCAAGACTTAGAAAGAATTCCAAAAAAACCCTGAGAATGTTTGAATCTAATAGGGAAGAAGATGATTTCCTCAAAAATTTTCTGGAATCTACACGCTACTGCTACTTCTTCAGCTAGCGTTTACAAGTGGGCTGTAAGAGAGTAGGGCGTGGGTACACGCATGAAGACCTTATGCAGGTCATGTGTAAATCTATGGGTCTTGAAAACACAGTCAAGCAAATAACAGAGACATCTAGTATGGAAAACCTAACTCTCTGCTAGCTCAAACTTTGCAGAAACTTCAAAAAATAGGCAAGAAAACCAGTTTTTTAAAACTACCCAAAAATACTCCCAGGAACCCTAGAGACTTCCCCAGTATGGTCTCCAATTCTGTTGTGGTGGGAAATCCCCCTATGGAATAGAAAATAGGGCTATAGTATGCATGCAGATATGACCAAAATAAAACTACTTTCTACTTTCATCCTGTTAGCGTCAGAAGTCACTCCTGGATTGCTTGCAAGAGCAGAGCCCAACGCCCATCAGTTTTATGTCACGATTTGTTTAATGGGGTGATCAAATGGATAAAGACTCAAGAAGATAAAACTTTAACTCAGGAGACTGAGCCCGGTATGTATGCAGCAAGGGAGGTCTTGATCCAACTTCTGTCAGTATGTTGATTAAAGGGTGGTAGATGGAAGACTTGTGAGAAGGGTGAGCAAGACTGCCTCGGGAAACAAGCCTTCGGAAGCTTGAGGAAGAAAAACTTAGAAGCCAAGATCCTCTTGGTCCAAAGTTTCAAGGAGCTGAGGGGTGACTCGACTGGATCCTCCAATTTCGATTCGTTCAGCGCTAATAAAATCACAGGAACCGATTAGAAACAATGCAACTGTTACAGTGATCCAATCTACATCATCCTATAATAGCTACAACTAGAATGGATCCTCCAATTCCGAGTTCTTCTAACACAGTAAACAAAGAGATGGAAAGAGGCTAACATCCATAAAGTAAGAAGTCTCCAATGCCTTATACATTAACCAGAGCGACCAGCGCTTCATCAAAACTTTACAATCGGGAGCTTTGATGAACCATCGATACTTTACAAAATACAAAGACTAAGTCTATATACTCAGAAAATTCGCCTAGCAGTGGCGTGCTTAGTCACCCAAGGCTTGGTGTCCTTTCAGCCAAATTTAGACAGATATCCTTCATCAAATGCCATCTTAATTGTGCATGGCTCCTATAAGGGGAGTAGTTGAGCCATTAAGAGCCAAGTTAGCTTGTGCAGACCTCCTTCGGCTAGTTGAGAACTCGATATGGATTTTCTGGAAAAATGGGTACACAGGACCCTCTCGAGAATACCGCTTGCCAGACCCTCCATACCTCACACTTGAAGCATGAGGAGAGGTTTCAACCACCCCTTCTTGCCTTCATTTACTCCAAGCGAAGACCAGGATCGAGGTCGGGTCTGATGGCAACTGGAGGTCGTGACGGGCCTCTCTGTGACTGAAACCCAACGCCTTTGGCCCCTTTTGCGCAGCTCTTTTATTTCCCAAGTGACCATAGGTTGTGAACCTGTGCTTATTCCCAAGGCACTTTCGGTGTTCGTGAATGGGAAGGAGCTAATCCTTGTTTCTTGAAATCGCGATGAGCGAAACGCCAAGACGGCTTAATATGACGCCACGCGTCCCTCTAGATCTGACGGTTCTGAACTCTCCCGACAATGCCATGGGCCCGGGTCCTGGATGCTCTCATCACTTCATGCATCAGGGATATGAGGGAGCTACTCCTTGATATTGTGGGCCCACCTTTGGGCACTTTCGGCGCTTCGGGGTTTGGGGTTTTGAGATGTACAACGACATAAAAACTTCACCCTTTGAACTCGCGACTGTCGAAAATCTGACGCGACTAGGTCTCGCGCCACGCGTCCTTTGGATGGACGGATGCTACTCTTCCCTACATACAATATGGGCATGATCTATTTGCACTAATTTTGGCGCAAATCTGCTATCCGCGATTTCCCGTCGGCTGTCGATCTGCTCCTATGGATGAATCTGGACCATCGTCAATATAATTTCACTCGCTTACTGGCTTGGAATCTTGAAATGAGATTTTTCCGTGCTGCACTCGGACGCTTCTCCTGCGACTTGTATACTTGAATACTCTTGTGCCCTGGACAAGAAATGTTACTAACATTAGTCTCCATGGGGGATAGAGTCGTCCCTGTGATGCTCTAAGGACTCATTTTGCAGTTTCAGTGCCTTGTTGTTGGGCTATGGAGTCAGGCTCAAAACATCCCGCTGCTGAAAATACAGGCCGAAAAATAAAAGCAACAAAATAAAGATACATGCTGAAAGGAGCTTATTTATTTACAATACCAAATTAATAAAACACTTTACATGGGGCTAGGTGAAAGCAGACTTCCACCATAGCCAATCAAGTAACTTCCTAAAGGGAAGCTCTTTCTTTTTGTCGATGATCACCAGCAGATGGTGTAACCGTGACAGCAGAATGGCTACACTCTTCAACTTCTCCTTACTGGCTAAATTTGATATGGAATAGGGCAGATCCAAGGCATAAAGGACATGCCACTCCATGTACTCGCTGACAGAATCATAGAATGAGTGGAAAATTTCAGAAAATTGGTGACAAGCAGCCTCCTCTACTACACAGTTGTTCTCATGTGGTTGAATATCTCTGACAAGAACAGGTGAGTGGAAAACTGTCGTAGGCTCACTGATCTCGGGTGGTGGCTGCTCGTTTGGCTCTAGATAGAAAAAGAAATGCATTCTCAACTACTCCTCTAGTTCCTCCTCCTCTTTCTGCACTCTCCCATCTTGTAAAAATAAAACGGTCTCCCGATCCTTCTCTTCAATCCCAAATGTAAATACATCATGGGAAATCTCATGAAGGAAGAAAGAACAATCATATTCCACAATGGCTTCTTCGTTTAAATATGAGACAACAGGATCATCAGGGGCAGATGCTAACACATCCAAGAAATCTTCAATAATCTCTTCAAAAGAGCTACTTAGATCATCTGCCTCGAAGACTAGAAATCCTCTTCACTGTCTTCAAAATCCAATTTTTCACACTGGGGAGTGAGGAATATTGCCTGCTCCACGAGTTCACTCAGAGCGCCATCCTCCTCCCTGGGAACTTCATCACTCTCATAACCCCCCCTGCTGCAGACGAATGGGGAGGAGAAAGGACAGAGCTCTGATCCAGGTCATCAGGATCATCCTTACAGCCTACGTCCGAAACAGCTTCATCCGGTATAGAGTTGTGGTATCCCTCAATACAGTTATGACAAACTAACACAGAGGGATAAAACTCTCGATAATAGGCGAAAAAAGCTGCATGAAACTTTGAGAGTAAAGAAATGCTAGCAAGGGGTAAAGAATGATACCATTTACGTGCATCCCTTGCTAACGAGAACATGAACATTTTCAATAATACATCCTCATGATGTATCTTCCACTGATGCATGAGTTCATGAAACTCACTGAGGTGCTGAGCAGGGTTGTCATCTTCATGCTTTCCAAATATGGGCAAATAATCACCCCATTCATTCGGAGAGGGGACAACATTAGGAAAACCAGGAATAGTAGAAAAATTAAAAGGAGCAAACCTGCGAGCAAGGATTTTCTCCATATCGAACCAGTGGAGTCTCCAATTGATTCTTGAATCATGGAGTCTCTAGGTGAAAGATGCGCAACTTCGAATGTTTCTAGTCCTTGTTCACCATCAAAGGCCAGATCCTAATGTTTTTGTTACCCCAGGAAGCTTCTCAGGTTGAGAAAGCAGCTGCTGAAACCTTCTCGAGAAAGCTCCTTTGGGTCAGCTTTCAGGTGTGCTAAAGTAGCCACAGCTAACACAGTGATGTGGAAACCTTGGAGTTACCATAGTGGAGTCACCAGGTGCACAGTAGAAATCTTGAAGGGCTCTGATGTCTGATGCACCTTCAGAATCAGAGGCTCAATGGTGTTCTGCCCAGGGAAAATCTTCAACTTTGTCCCTGGCAACGACGCCAGAAATGTTAGCGTCAGAAGTCACTACTGGATTGCTTGCAAGAGCAGAGCCCAACACCCATCAGTTTTATGTCACGATTTGTTTAATGGGGTGATCAAATGGATAAAGAATCAAGAAGATGAAACTTTAACTCAGGAGACCGGGCCTGGTATGTATGCAGCAAGGGAGTTCTTGATCCAACTTCTGTCAGTATGTTGATTAAAGCGTGGTATATGGAAGACTTGTGAGAAGGGTGAGCAAGACTGCCTCGGGAAAAAAGCCTTCGGAAGCTTGAGGAAGAAAAAATTAGAAGCCAAGATCCCCTTGGTCCAGAGTTTCAAGGAGTTGAGGGGTGACTCGACTGGATCCTCCAATTCCGAGTCGTTCAGCGCTAAGAAAATCACAGGAACTGATTAGAAACAATGCAACTGTTACAGTGATCCAACCTACATCATCCTATAACATCTACAACTCGACTGGATCCTCCAATTCTGATTTTTTCTAACATAGTAAACAAATATATGGAAAGAGGCTGACATTCATAAAGTAAGAAGTATCCAATGCCTTATACATTAACCAAAGAGACCAGCGCTTCATCAAAACTTTACAATTGGGATATTTTCTCAACCATCGATACTTTACAAAATACAAAGACTGAGTCTATATACTCAGAAAATTTGCCTAACAGCTGCGTGCTTAGTCACCCAAGGCTTGGTGTCCTTTCAGCCGAATTCAGACAGATACCCTTCGTCAGACGCCATTTTAACTACGCATGGCTCCTGTAAGGGGAGTAGCTGAGCCATTAAGAGCCAAGTTCGCATGTGCAGACCTCCTCCGGCTAGTTGAGAACTCGGTATGGCTTTTCTGGAAAAATGGGTACACTGGACCCTCTCGAGCAGACCACTTGCCAAACCCTCCATACCTCACACTTAAAGAATGAGGAGAGGTTTCAACCACCCCTTCTTGCCTTCATTTACTCCAAGCGAAGACTAGGATCAAGGTCAGGTCTGATGGTAACTGGAGGTTGTGACGGGCCTCTCTGTGACTGAAACTCGACACCTTTGGCCCCTTTTGTGTAGCTCTTTTCTTTCCCAAGTGACCACGGGCTATGACCCTGTGCTTATTCCCAAGGCACTTTCGGTGTTCGCGAATGGGAAGGAGCTAATCCTTGTAATTTGAATCTTCTTAACGTTAAGTGTGATTATGATTTTTATGGTATGTGGCTAAAATAATTATAGGGTTTGGGGGTTGTATTTCATAGGGATTATATTGGTTATAAGGGTTAGTAGTGAGATTGCTTGGGATCAATGGTAACATAGTTTATAGGTTAGGATTGATATGGTTTACATGGGTTAGAGTTACAAAGGTTAAAT
>JZKD02S1877521.1:363470-385312 GCA_000966675.3 Picea glauca
TATCAAGCCCGAAACCAACTAAAAGGCTTCCACGCAGTAATTGTGGATTTACCTCAAAGTGATCCCCATAATACGATCTGACCACCACAATCAGTTAAACCATGGAGGGTTAGTCCCCGTATCTTACCCGAATGCAACCTCATGCGTAACCCCTATGTGAGAGGGGGATCCCAGGCAGACTTATATGATAACTGGATTTACTCTCCCTAACTCAGGATGCTATTGTTTGTTTTAGAAACTTTGGAGAGTTATGCTCATAGCCCTAATCCAAAGTACTAAGCCTAGTCTACTGTTGGTGGAGGATCCTAGAAAAGAAAAAGTTCTAGATAACTTTTAATTAGCGTTGATTTTTTATGGCTGTTCTTTACGCAAAGGGGTGCATGGAAGTGAGACGAATGGAATTATGACTCAGACCCAAAGAATGCATCAAATATGATAAGCAGTCATTTTCTTTCAATGAACATCTAGCTAAGGGAGAGAGAGAATTCTTTCACTAATCCAGCACAAATAAGGAATGCCCTCAAACAATTCTTTTCTCAATCAAATCCTGATGTAATGCAAAAACTTTTAAGATGCCTTCTGATATACACAATCAATCATGCAGATGCTTTTTTTTTTCTTTTTTATTGTTTGCGTATGAGTGATGATCAATACAACACAATGCTCGTTTCACTAATTACCTTCTTGGTATGAATGGAAACCAACCTAGCACAAGCAAAAGTCACACAAACAATACACCCTTTAGTAGCAATCCAAACGAAAAAGCGAAAGAAAAGAAACAATCAAAGAGAAAAACAAACTTCACACCCAAAAGCAAAAGTTGAATAACAATGACCTTGACTGAAATCAAGACAAAGAGTTATGTAGGCCTTTGATGACCTTCACCGGGGTTTTTACTCAACTAAAGAGAAGAGAAAAGCAATGCATAGGTTTCAAGCTTCACTCAACAGGAAAAACTCAATGAAAATGGTGAAGAAGGCTACAAGATCCAATTAACAAGGTTTTTATTCTTCAAAAAGACAGATGTCAAGGCTGAAAAGGAAGAAAAATTGACTCACTAGATCACTCAGCAGAAGACACACAGAGGCAAACCCTAAATAAGGCAGTTCTTGAGGGTTTTTTGGCCAAAAAGAGGTTGGCGCTCTGTTGCCAAGGGAAAGGAGCGCTATAGCACTCTGTGCATAGGTATGGGGGAGCGCTGGCGCTCTATGAACACTAGGACAGGGGTGCCAGCGTCTAAAAGCCCCAGAAATGTCAAAAATTCCAAAAATTGGGATTCAAGCTTGACAAGTATGCTGAATGTGATAAGGTAAGGAGCCAATCAGCTCATGAAACTAATCAAAGAGGAGTGGACCAGGTCTGAAACAATCAAGGGATAGAACAAGGTCAATGAGGAGAAAAAATCCAAACAATAGGTTTCGATTTGAGGCTATCTCCCTAGCAGAGTCGCCAGTTTCTGTTGTAGGAAAATCTCCCTGCGGACAGGTAGATCACCTCTAGAGCTTGACCTTAACCCTAGACAGAAAATTCCTTATCATGGACACTGACTTCCTTTCAAATCTATCTAAACTAACACATGAGAAGGAAGGATGACAGAGGTACCTTTTTATCGACATTTGTCCCCGCACGCTCCGAGTTGCGCTCCAATCCTTTGCTTCTTGCTGGATCCTGTGGACAAAACAAGATACGACTACTTCCTACTCTATTGATGTTAGCTTGAAAATAGATCTATCAACTAGTGATAAGTTCATGTGACATTAGACACAAACTAGAAAGAAACAGGCCAAGCGTGTCATATTGATGAGAATAACGACAGCAGTACTTACAATTGTAGATGCGAATGCGACAGCTTCGTCAAGTCCCCTTCGTCTAACCCTTGCCTGAAAGCTCCACAACCTGGATAAAAGCAGCTTCACTAATCACTCTCCTTAGGCTGGCTGTAAGTTTCCTCCAAGATCATAAGTTTCATAACTTTAAATCTTCCCCCCTTTCCACCATCATAGAGCCTGTTTATATAGGTTAAGAGGAGCTTAACATCTTGAGTTATATTTAGAACAAGTTGGGAACCTTCTCCTTAGATCAGGGATCTCTTGATGAAACCAAGAATTCGAGCACAACTGCCTCCTAATCTCGAAAGATCCTCCCCTTATTCTCCTCAACGAGCCAACTACTGCCTCAGATTAGGGATCGCTCCCTTAGAAGGGGCATCAAAGCATTGTAGCGCTCCCTGGTAAGCCTTGGGGAAGCGCCAGCGCTCTCAAGATGAGAAACGTTCCTTCAAAGGGGTCTAGGGAGCGTTATAACACTCCCTAAAGCATGATAGGGGAGCGCCAGCGCTTCTGGAGCTGAACTGGGGAAGCGCTCCCCCTCAAAACCTTTGTTTTTGGGCTCTTTTCAGGTGTCAAGAGTTGTTTGACTTCAATACACCAGTTCTCCTCCAAATCATTCTTATAAGTGTCTCCTTAGTGTCATGATCATGACAACATGTCTGAACATTCTTTGCGACACTAGTGACCAACTTGTGACACTTGCGAAAGTTGTAGGGAATATGCGACACTTACGACGAATGAGAGGGACATGCGACACTTATCCAGCTGAGCAATTTTGATGTGTAACACCCAGCAGTTAGACTTATATACGCTTAGTCCAGGATGTTATATCACCTTCTTCCAGAAGCATTACAGTCAACTAACGACCCAAGACAAAATCTCATACCTCATGCCGATGGAATTTTAGGTGTCGCCAATGTAAAGCCCACAGACTCAGTGACAAGCCAGGTGAAAGAGTTGTCTCTAAGCCAGTCTATAGGAGGTCATCCTCATTTGCGTCTTCCAACCCCACTCAGTCGGTGGATATACACCCTATGCAATCGTCGGCCAACCCAAATGGTAACTAGAAACCTGGAGGGAATAAGAAGAAAGGACATAATAATTGTAAGAGTGGGAAAATGGTAATAAACCCACAGAAAATAATAATAATGAGAAGAAAGGCAGTAACGATGGAGAGGGAAAATGAGAAAGAAGTAAGGTGAAGTTTCGCTGTAAGCTTTTCACAGATGATCACCTTACCCATTTATGCCGCAAACTTGTAGAAGTTGTGAGGCTATTAGCTCAATCGCCCACAGTAATGATGAATCCATTCCCACATAATCAACACCTAGCCTTGAGCTCCTCAAATGTCGAAAATGTGGCTAGTGGAGGTCAAAGCCAACAGTCACAAGATGGATATTGTTTATGTATCAATATGGTCGATGCGAAAGTTAATGTAGCCACTTGATCTTAGGACTATAGTTCTAAACAAACTATTCCTTGTCTAGAATATCCTCCTCCTCCTCTGGAGACTACTTTACATATTGAGAAACCAGATCCATGACCTCATATTCTAAAAGGAGTATTCCAGCGCTCTATCCATAATCCAAATGCTAGAGCTGCCAAGAACTACTCTATTGTTGAGGACTTGGGTCAAACCCCTTGTGTGATGTCATCTTTCGAGGTACTCTAGACATGTCCTTCATAGAGGAATGCCTTACTCTCTGCCTTAGGATCTCTAGAACCCAGTGGCTCAAAACTTATCAAGTTTGACGTCACATATGTTAAGCCTCGCTTGCATTACCATGTGGCTTTCCAAATCCATGTGGACTGCTCAAAGTATACCATCAAACATGTGGTTGTTGATGAAGGCGATGTTACGTGTGTGATGTCTCTGGTCTGTTGGAAAGATCTCAGTTCTTTGACTCTTTCCAAGTCATCGAACATGTTGACTGCCTTTGACAGTCATTTCTTCTACCCTCATGGTATCCTCCCTGCCTTTCCGGTCCAGTTAGGTGGGAATATGGTAGAGGTGGAAGTAGAGGTAGTTGATGCACCTATTGATTATAACCTATTACTAGGTCACAATTGGACTTATGCCATGATCGTCATCGTGTCGTTCCTCTTCCGTACTTTTTGTTTTCCTCATGAAGGGAATATTGTGATGATCGATCAGTTATCATTTTTGTGCTCTATTCCTAATGTATCTCTTGGACTATCGATCCCAGTGATTAACAATTCTCAACCGGCAACTGAGAATATCTGTGTCAGAATGTATTCTTCCCTTATGGGTACTTTCAACTTCTCGGCACCGAGCCATCATGTTTATTCCATGTCCACTAATCCTGTCTCGATAGGGAGTTCCATTCCTTTCTGCACTTCTTATTTTAGTGACCCATGGACCCTACCTTCCCCAACTTCATCTTGTGAAGGTCAGTTGCATGCTAGAATGGCCATGCCACTATCGACAACAGAGATTTTGTATCAAGTTGTTCTCGACTCTTCTGTCGATCCCAATATTTTTCCCTCATCGATGGATGAGGAGGATCTCTTGTCTAGGCTAGTGTGGGCCACTTCATTGTCTTGTTCACATGATTTCCTCAATGGGAATTTTCCTTCGGACAAAGCCATCATCAAAGCCATGAATGGTTCCAACAAACTTTGGGATGATATGCATCACCGCTCTTATTTTCTCCCAGATCTTGAAAGGATCGAACAAGATGAATTTCGATCTACTTTGAGTGAGATATTCGGTCACACCGTAGTTCCACTTGATATGCATGACATTTATGCCGAAGGAAATATGGTGATCATTTCACCTACCATCACGACCGACATATCTCGTACCCTTGGCAAGGTTGAAAATGTAAATATCGGTGCAAATTGTTCGTCAGAAGAAATATTGATCTACATCGAACTCTTCAAGGAATTTATAGACGTATTTTCTTGGTCCTATGAAGAGATGGCAGGGATCAACCCTTGTATTTTCGAACAAGATATTATAACTTCTGTGGATTTTAAACTTGTTTGATAACATCTTAGAGTTGTCAGTTACCCTCGAAAGGCCCCTGCTATTAAGTCAGAGGTGGAGAAGCTACTTAATGTTGGCTTCATCTACATGGTTCCCTTGACCAAATGGGCATCCAACCCCATTCCTCTAGATAAGAAGCAAGGAACCATCCATGTATGTATGGACTTTCGTGACCTGAACAAGGCCTATCCTAAAAATAACTTTCCCACACCTTTCATCGATCAGATTCTCGACGAATGTGCGAGAAGTGAAGTATTTTCTTTTATGGATGGATTTTCAGGATATAATCAGATTCAAATCAAACCTGAGGATCAACACAAGACGACATTTATTTTTCCTTGGGGTACTTTTTCATACCAGAAAATTACTTTCGGCCTTAAAAACATTAGAACAAAATTTCAACATGCCATGAATTTCTCTTTTCACGATATTAAACACATATTCTAAGCTTACCTTGATGATATTTCTTCTCACTCTCACAAGAGATAGGATCACATTATACACCTTTGCCATTTTTTTGAAAGATGTCGTTATTATAGAATCTAGTTGAACCCTCACAAGTGCATCTTTTGCGTTAATTCTGGTCATCTTTTAGGTTTTCTAGTTTCTTAGGCTAGGATCATGGTAGATCCACTTAAGGTTGAGGCAATACTTTGGTTTCCTCCCTTGCGCATGATTAGAAAACTTCAGAGTTTACAGGGGAAAGCTAACTTTCTTCGTCGGTTTATAGTGAACTATGTCACTATCACTAAAGGTATCATGCATCTTTTGAAGAAGGACACCCCTTTTATATAGGATGAGCGATCCCATGAGTCCTTCGATGCTTTGAAGAAATATGTGGTTTCAATGCCTCTACTGAATTCACCTGACTACAGTAGAGATTACTTGTTTTATATCACCGCGTCTGACGATATGATTGGTATGGTTCTAGTTCAGGATGATGATGAGCTCCATGAGCATGTCATATAATATCTTAGTGTAACTTTACTCGATCCTAAACTTAATTAATCTCACGTCAAAAAGTTATATTTGGTTTTCGTTCACGCAGTCCAGCATTTGCGTCATTAAATATTAATTTGCAAGACTATTGTGGTTGTTGATTTCAATCCATTTCAATACGTCCTTACTAGGCATATCATAGGGGGAAAACATAATAAATGGGATGTCATTTTACAAGAGTTTGATCTCAATTTCGCTTCTATGAAATCCAAGAAATTCCTAGTCTTCTCAGAGTTAATATCAGATTTTCCATGATTATATGAGGATGTTATGCATGTTGATTCATTTGCGAATGAACACATTTTTCTTGTCTCATCGTCTAACCCCTGGTATGAAGACATTGTTCTCTATCTTCAGACCTTGAATTTCCCTCAACATCTCCAACGAGATGACCGGCGGCATATAAGATACCAAGCTAAGAAATATACTATCGTCGGTGACACTTTGTATCTATGAGGAATAGACAATATCTTGTGTCGTTGTTTAAATCACAGAGAAGTTGAGTCTATTCTAAACAATTTCCACAGTGGGGCTTGTGGTGGTCATCTATCCAGTCTTGCGACAACCCAAAAAAATTTGTGAGCTGATTATTTCTGGCCTACTATATTTAAAGATTGTATTGAAGTCATTAAAAAGTTTCACCCCTGCCAGGTGTTCACTCAAAAAATGTGCTCGCATCTAGCCCCTCTTCACCCAGTCATTATCATCGGTCCCTTCACCAAGTGGGGGGTGGACTTCATCGATTGCAACCCAACTTCGGCTGGGGGGAATCAGTACATTATCGTGGCCATCGACTACTTTACTAAGTGGTTCGAGGCCATGCCTATAGTTAAACTCAAATGGAATACTGCATCCTTTTTCATATTCAATCAAATTATCGCTCAATTCAGTATCATGAGTGAGATTGCCACTGATCATGGCAGTCACTTGTAGAATGAAATGATGGAAGAACTAGTAGCTAAGTTGGGGTCTATACATGGTCATTCTTCTCCTTATTAACCCCAAGAAAATGGACAAGTAGAGGCTGTCAACAAGTCTCTCAAGACCAGTTTTCAAAAAACTGACAGTCGGAGTAAGTTTGACTGGCACATCATGCTATATCCTACACTTTGGGCACACTGAACCTCGATTAAGACTGCCACTAGATTTTCCCCTTTCCAGTTAGTACACAGTGTGGAATTGATATTACCTATTGAATGTGAAATTCCTTCTCTTAAGTTGGCAGCCACGCTCCTACCTGACACTTTCTATATCGAGCGACACCTTGTACACCTAGAGAGTCTTGACGAGAAGCGTCGAGATGCCTCTACGACTATCGAGGTGAACAAAATATGTGTCAAGGTCCAGTACAATAATTTTGTATGTCATTGGTTGTACGCTGAGGGTGACTTGGTCCTCCTGTATGATCAGGCCAAAGAGTCATTGGGGGAAGGCAAGTTTAAACCCATGTGGCACGGTCCTTACATCATGCGACGTGTTTTAGAAAAAGGAGCCTATGAGTTAGAATATTATGAAGGGAATAAGTTGTCTGATCCCATAAATGGGCTCTAATTGAAAATATATTACGCTTGAGCCCCAAGCTTGGGTGGAATTATCTGTATACTCATGTAATTTAGTGTATATATCTCTTTTATTTTCGTCTTTGGGTTTCTTATCAAGTTTTCACTTGGTTGACAAATGTCAACGGAGTCTTCAGTCTACCTAGGATTTGCAGATGGGGCCAGTCGTCATACACGGAACTTGGCTTCCACCGCTTGGGTGGTTTACTCACCCAAGGGTCTACTGGTGTCTTCAAGTGGCATATGCCTAGGGCCATCCATGAACAATGTGGCCAAATCTAGCGTCGTTATAGAAATTTTGCGCGATGATATCTCACATGGAATTCATTCATTAGAAGTTCACTTGGATTCCTAGTTAGTGGTACGTCAGTTGAACAGTCGTTACCGCATGCGCGATATACTTTACTCCGACGATTCCTATGGGTACATATTTTAGAATGACAATTTGATTTTATTACATATTATCATATTCCTAGGAGTTCTAATCATGTATCTTATGCTTATGGTAATTTCATTTTAGATTGGCATTTGTCACATAATTAAAAGAAAAGAAAACCATCTAATCAATGTACACATTGTAAAATATAAGTAAAGTTGAAGATCCATTTCTTTATATATTTAAAAAATATGGTGTTTATAATAAAAAATGGGGCTAACACCCTCAATACACATACACAGCCGGTGTTACAATATCCCACGACATCTACGCCTGTGGTGTCGGATGTGTGTCATGGTAGAAAACCACAGCATTTGCAAGATGCTGAAAGAGTCGTACCCATGCCCTGGGTACACCAACCACTTGTCGTTGCATGGCTTTAGGTAGATCCTCTACCTGAACCATGGGTATCCTGTGAGTCAAACATGAAAGGTTTCCCTTCACATTTGTAGGACCGTCTCGGCTTCTCCTCCCGTTGCCTCGTCTCCCCGGTTCCTCCGTCAATGTCGAGGGAAGATTTTTGGTCGTCGAAGACCCACGTCTGTGGTACACAAATGTCTAGTCAATACTTAAGCACCATCCAAAACTAATTTTGTTCTAATTATACAAAAATACAAAAAAATTAAATATGTAAAAACATTTTGACATGCCTATGTCATCATAGGCAATCCCTAGTGGTAGTGGCATGTATGGGTATCCTCTGAAGTCGATCCCCTCATAGGGATAGTCATCCAGATCGATGACATGTCATCACCACCAGTAGAATAACTCCTCGTTGTAGGGTTTTGGAACCCTACCTCCCCCCTATCGCCTCATTACCTTGGTTCACTGTGCCATGGATAGATCGCGAGGTCCTCTAGGAAGAATCTCGACTCTAGGTCCCAAACCTGGAACCCACTAAAAAACAAAACTGCATAGGATAGAGGAAAACCCAAATTTTATTTTACTCCCCTGTTTTCACTCTATCATCTAGTTCTTCATATTCGCCAGTAGTGAGGTACACCAGTCATACATTGTGGGTCTCGTACAATGCACTGCATAGAACATGAGCGGCCTCAATGCCTGGTGCAACAAGGTAGAACTTTTAATCCTGGTCAATACTAAGACAATGATCTTCAGACTGAGGTTGTTTACTGCCCAGATAGGGAATTAAATCCCTAACTTAGGAGTCCCTACTACATAGTGAGCATCGATATATTTCTCTATCTTCATCCCACTTCCTGTTAGATAATCCAAAATACAATTATCATAGTTTATAAAGTTAGAATAAAATGATTATTAATTTAGATTATTAAATTAATAATCTAAAATATTTGATTAATAAATATAGACTTTTAGAAATAAATTATTGTTGTAAAAGATATGACTCTAGAGAGGTGTCGTATTTTAGGCTCTAAAATAGGAGTATTGTTTTAAGATTGTTAAGATAGCATTTATTGTAAATGGACACTTGTTTATTTAATAAGTGATCCATATCTTGAGTTTGTTAGGACATTTAGCTTATATATAGCTCTTTGCAAGAGTATTGAGTTGTTCAGGTGTAAACTCTTGCAAAATTTCTTATGTGATTTCTTTTCTTATTAATAAAAGTGTGTGTCTAAGGACATTTCGGCCATTATTGTGGTATTAGAGCTTCAGTAATGTTGTTGAACTGAAGAAGAGATTAGTTGATCTGTGGAAGATATCCCAGCGTTACAAACCAAGGAAAGTAGGCGCATACTCTGTTAGTAAATCGGTCAGTAATTGTTCAATTTTTTTTTAAAAAGGGAAAAGAAATTGTTTTTACTTTAAGATTTCAGTCATTAGACTCAAACAAATTGATTTTGCAAACTGCAAATCCTAAAAATTGACAAATTTGTCCATGGCAAATTAGTTTCTGGCAAAGTAATTTCTTGTATTAAAGGATCAGTCTTCTGCCATTATTTGTAGATGTGGATTAAATTAGGACTGATATATTAAACGATCAGTTTTTGGCCATTATGTGAATTTGTTTGGATACATAAAATGTTAAAACAACCTTCAGCAACTTGGATTCTACAGCGACATTATATGAATTTGTTTTCGGCCATTATTGTGTTCTGGATTCTATGCCGTTTCTGGACTTTTTTGTTATCAGATTTATAAAATTGAAACAGAAATCAATACTGCATACTCTATCGTGCATATTCTTCTCCAATCCTCTGGCACATGAAATTCACGCACGCATTCGTTCGTTACCAATCGTCGAGAGACATTCTCTAGTCCAGGGTTCGAATTCTTCATACTCTGCAACAAGTTGCGCAGCTCCAGGCTCCTTAGTACACACACAGGTCGTGCAGCTCCAGGCTGCCCTTTTCTCACACAAATCTGTTGCAAATGATATGCGTGCAGCTAAATTTGAGAATTTTTTAAGGAATTTTGATGTTGAAACGTGCAGACTGGAGCGAACTGTTCATTTGACTTGATGTTTAAAAATGCGTGGGGTGATAGAGGAGGATCGAACACGCGACCTTCAATAGTATTGTGGTCTCCTGCACATGCAATTTTATCACCTAATGCACGAAGTCTATCTCCAAAACTTCAGAGTGTTTCACTCAGTAATTCAATGTAATGAAATCTACTTTAGAAAGCTATCATAGCATCAGGTAGCTTCATACACCAGTGAAGTTCGAATGTGCTTTTGATCTAGTCAATACTACTTATGGTGTTTGGATATAGATGACACATAATTTATGCTATGTTCGAGGAGTTGTTTTGTTGGATGGTTAGTCTTGATTACCCGGATATTTTCTTGACATTATAATATTCACTATTGTTGGGTTTTTTATTTAGAGTGGTGCATTTGTAAAGCATGTCTTTAAATGCGCAGGTCTTCATAAGTGGGAATAAATTCATGTAAATTGGTGCATTTGAAGGTCACTTAAACTTGGTTGTCTTTCAAGTGTGTTTATAAAGGTTGTCTTCATTTTGTAACTTGAAGTAAAAAAAAATTAGTTTGAGGGGGGGGCAAAATTGCCAGATTTTTGTAAAAGTGTAAAATTTTGAAAGTTCCTTGGAATTTGCCTAGAGCCAAGTACAAAGCTCAGTCATTTTTTCCATGTTTCAATGACTATACGAGGGTCAAGGCCAAGCCCCGATAGATCGTCTTTGGTGTGATGCATCTAGTGTGTTGTTCATCATCATATTTCTTTGCGTGATTATTTTTTGGTGCATAAATTCAACAAACTACAATGTCAAAATTAATTAATTTATTCTCCAACTCAGATAAACTTGAAGGCACAAAATCATACAAGACATGGAAATGACTCATTGAAAGCACTCTCATTTACAATGAACTTTGGTGTGATATATGTAATGAAGATACTAAGCCCACTAAGCCGACAGATGCATCTACATTAGCAAAATGGGAAGTTAAAAATGCCAAAGCATTAGCACTTATTAAATCTTCAGTCAATGATGATATGTATGTTCACATTGAAAATACGACTGATGCGTGGTCTGCTTTGAAAGTTTTTAAAGATTTATTTGATACTCGGCCTGAATCCAAGAAAGTTGATCTTCAATTAAAGTTTCTTCAACAAAAATTGACTGAAGGAGGTGATGTCCATGAATATATTTCCAGACTTAAGAACATTAAGTAGGAAATATTAAATGCGGGTTTTCAAGTAGTAGATGATAGTTTTATGACCACAATCTTAATAGCTGGATTGCCTTCTTCCTATACACATTTTTTGGAGACTTTACAAGTCATTGGCAAGTTAGACAAGCTTACATTTGATGAACTAAGTGAACTATTATCACAGCACAATAAAACTTTTGGAAAGAAAAAACAAGTTGGCGAAGATGTTTTTTTCACAGAAGCAAGCACAAGTAAGACTTCCAGTGACAGTTATAGCAGCAGAGGAAGAGGAAATTTTGTAAAAGGTTGTGGATGAGGTCAACATAGAGATGTCAATTTTCAAGGCAGAGGCAATAGTCAAAGCAGAGGCAACAGTCAAGGAAGAGGGTATTTTCAAGGTAGAGGATATTTTCACGCAAGAGGAAATAGTCAAGGTAGAGGCTCTTTTCAAGGAAAGAGTCAAGGCAAAGGATAGACTCCGTCCAGAAATCAAAGCAGGGGCAGAGGACAGAATTTCGGCAGAGGGAGAGACTTCAGTCAAATTGTTTGAAGAAGGTGTAACAAAGTTGGTCATTATGCAAAAGATTGTCGCACTTCCATTGATAAAATCGCCAAGTTTCATCAAAACACAGCACAATTTGCAAATGATCGACAGGATGATGATTCAGAATATGTGTTTACCTCATCTTCAACATTACAGATTTCCACTGATTTTCAAAGTGATTATGAAGATGCGTGGATTTTAGATTCAGGAGCATCTCAACACATGACTTTTAGACGTGACTTCTTTTGGAATTTTCAAGAATGTCATCTTAATTCTGTTTTTCTTGTAGATAATACTAAACATACTCCTTATGGAAGAGGAGTCATTAAAGTTTATTTACCTGATATTGGAGAACGACTAATTTCAAATGTATGGTATGTACCCACCTTCAAAAAGAATTTATTGTCTTTAGTCACAATTCGACAAGAAGGACATCAGGTAATTATGGAAGATGGCTTGGTGAAGATAAATTCAGTCAAACAAAATATGAAAATAGTGATGACAGGATATGAAGATGGAAAAATGTTAAGGATGAAAGGAAAAGTTATTCCAAGACATTCAGACTTTGCAAGATCAGTAAGTATAGGTATCTCCCCTATCAGATTGTGGCATGTGAGATATGGACATCTCAACTTTGATAGTCTGTCTCAACTACAAAAACAAGGGGTGGTTAAGGGACTTCCCACTTTCAAAAAGGACACTTCAAAATGTGAAGCATGCATTTATGGAAAACAGAGTCGAGAAATTTTTTCAACAAGTTCATGGCATGCAAATCGACGGTTACAACTTGTTCACAGTGATGTTTGTGGACCCCTAGAAACTTCTTTCGGTGGTTGCAAATAGTTTTTACTCTTTGTTGATGATTTCAGTAGACTAACTTGGGTTTACTTCTTCAAGCAAAATTCAGAAGTATTTGAAAAATTTAAGATTTTTCGACAACTTGTTGAAAATGAAGTTAAAGAAAAGATAGGTACACTCAGGACAGATAATGGTGGAGAATTCACTTCTAATGAATTCAACACTTATTGCATAGACAATGGGATAAGAAGACATCTTACTAATTTCTACACTCCTCAGCAAAATGGAGTCGCAGAATGAATGAATCACACTTTGTTAGGAATGGAAAGATCTATGTTGAGTTTTAAAAGGTTAAGTTCTACATACTGGGCAGAAGCTATCCATATAGCTATCTACTTAAGGAACAGATCTCCAACTGCTTCTTTGGATGGAATCACACCTTATGAAGCATGGTTTGGTTTCAAACCTCGAGTTAAACATCTTAGAGTTTTTGGATCAGTATGTTATGCCTTAGTTCCGAAGGAAAAACAAACTAAGATTGACTCGAGAAGTTTGAAATGCACAATGATTGGGTATTCTGATGAGAAGAAAGGGTATTGAATTTTGTCCAATGGAAAATTTATTGTAAGCATGGATGTCATTTTTGATGAAACTAAAAGTAAAAGTGCTGACGAAATAGAAAGTCTTCTTCAAAAGTTAGAAACTAAAGGAAATCAAAGAAAAGGAAAAGTTCAAAGTCAGCCAAATTCACTTAATTGGTATGAACTTGATTTTCCTTCATCTGAAGATGTTTCATCTAGTCCAGTTCCTTCGACAACATCATCTGGTTCTTCCCGCAGTTCATCTGAATCTCCTAGTAGTGGCAGTTCATCTGACAATGATTCTCCACCTCCAAAATCTTCAACTGATCGATGAACATCAGTTTACATTAATCCAATTTACAATTATGGTAATTCAGATCCCCAAACCAGTGAACATCAACTACCAAAATGGGCAGTTCAAATTTTGAAAGATGTAAGTCCTGATGAGAAAAATAAAACGGGAACAAGGGGATCACACAACAATGAAGGGAATTTTGCCTTAGTAGCAAATGATTTTACTGAACCTTCCACCTACAAAGAAGCAGTCAAACATAAAGAATGGCAATAGACTATGGTTGAGGAATATCAAGCAGACATTGATAACAACACTTGGAAACTTGTTGATTGTCCTACAGGTGTTAAACCCATCGAATGCAAATGGGTTTACAGAATTAAATACAATCAACATGGCGAAATTGACAAGTATAAAGCTCGACTTGTGGCTAAATGTTTCACGCAGCAGGAAGGCATTGATTATGAGGAAACTTTTGCTCCTGCAGCTAAATGGAATACCATCCGCTTAACACTTGCCTTGGCCACTCAGAGAGGTTGGAAAGTTCATCAAATGGATGTCAAAAGTTCTTTTCTCAATGGAGATTTACAGGAAGATGTATATATGCACCAACCGCTAGAATTTGAAATTGTAGGGTAGGAGCATAAAGTCTGCAAATTAATTAAGGCTTTATATGGGTTAAAGAAAGCTCCCCAAGCTTGGTATACCAAAATGGATGATTACCTTAGGAAGGTTGGTTTTCAATGAAGTGAATCTGATGATACTTTGTATATCCATCAACAGGGTCCTTATCTGGTAATTCTTATTATGTTTGTAGATGATTTTCTCATTACAGGAAACAATGATGATCATATTTCACAGGTGAAAAAGGAGTTACATGCAGGTTTTAAGATGACAGATTTGGGACTCCTTCACTACTATCTTGGTGTTGAAGTATTCCAACGTCCCCATCATATTTTCATTTCTTAGAGTAAGTATGCAGCAGAAATTCTTCAGCGATTTGGCATGCAGGATTGTAAACCATCTCTTACCCCTATGGAACAAAACTTGAAACTTTCAAAATTTGAAGGGGGGGAATTGGTAGACAGCACTATTTATAAACAGTTAATTGGCAGCTTGATTTATTTGACAAATACTCGCCCAGATCTATCTTATGTAGTCAGTATTCTTTATCGCTTTATGCAACAACCACAAGACAACCACTGGAATGCAGCCAAAAGAGTTCTTCGATATATTCAAGGAACAAAAGATTTTGGTCTTCTTTACAAAAAGACTAAAAATTTTGTACTTGGCGGTTTTTCAGATGCTGATTTTTCCAGGAGTATTGATGATCGAGCATCAACATCAGCTTATTTAATGAACATGGGTTCAGCAGCAGTGTCTTGGAATTGTAAGAAACAAGCTACAGTTTCTACTTTTATAGCCGAAGCAGAATACATCTCAACATGGGAAGCAACATGTGAAATTGTTTGGTTACGCAGGATTTTATAGGACTTGGGCATTTCTCAAGAAGAAGCTACATCATTATTCATCGACAGCTAGTCAGCCATTAAGCTTGCCAAGAATCCAATTTTTCATTCAAAGACAAAGCATGTGGACACCAAGTATCATCATATCAGATCACTTATTGCAAAGGATGTCATCAAGCCAATTTATTGTCCTTCGGAAGATCAGATCTCTGACATTTTCACGAAACCTCTTGACAGAATAAAATTTACTAAGTTCAGGGATGAACTTGGTATCTGTTGTAATGTATTTTTGGATCATAGGGGGGAATGTTAGATAATCCAAAATACAATTATCATAGTTTATAAAGTTAGAATAAAATGATTATTAATTTAGATTATTAAATTAATAATCTAGAATATTTGATTAATAAATATAGACTTTTAGAAATAAATTATTGTTGTAAAAGATATGACTCTAGAGAGGTGTTGTATCTTAGGCTCTAAAATAGGAGTATTGTTTTAAGATTGTTAAGATAACATTTACTGTAAATGGACACTTGTTTATTTAATAAGTGATCCATATCTTGAGTTTGTTAGGACATTTAGCTTATATATAGCTCTTTGCAAGAGTATTGAGTTGTTCGGGTGTAAACTCTTGCAAAGTTTCTTATGTAATTTCTTTTCTTATTAATAAAAGTGTGTGTCTGAGGACACTTCGGCCATTACTTCCTGCTCCCCATGATTTGAGGTTTACAACCTCCCCCTGGCATGTTAGACCAGTCAGAAAGTAAATGCACTCTACTTCAATTCTCAATGGTTTCCCATCGAGATTGAATCTCTCACTCTAAGGGTCCCAGTAACCCACCAACATCTCGAGCAACCTCACCTGGGCTCTCATTCCTTTTAGTTCCCAAAACTTATACAAACCATATCTCTTTAAGTCCATTTGGGCCCCCGGATCTCGATCTACATCAGCATCAAAAACCATCTTGTCAAAGACAAATAAAATTTTGAGTTAGAACCCTTCAAAATTATTGTTTGTGTGCATGTACACGACCTACTTTACATACAGTCACATGTAGGGATTTATATATGCCCCATGTAGTTCACACATGAGCATATACCTCGTTGTATATGTGACCTAATCAAAGCCATCTAATGTACACTGAAATCTACACTTTGCGCCCTCAATAACTAAACATTTAAGACCTAATTCAAAAATTTAATCCACTAAATTTGAAGAGGAAGAGAATAAGAATTACCTGATCCAGACGGCTTGTGATTTCGTTGCTTGATTCTCTTGCAATCATTGTTTGAATCTTGGAGGTATTTTGGTCCAATTTGCACTAGTTGGGTAAAAAATCAAAATGATATAGTAATTTTTCATTTTGTTACTATTTATAAATTATTTTTACCCCCTTTCTATAGTTTTAAACCATTTTTTCACCTAATGGACTAATACAAAGGTGGATCGAGTTGGTTTTTTCATTTTTAACCTAGGATTCTTGCATATTTCAGCATTATGTTGACCGTTTGTCACCACGGGAAGGTACTTTCATTACCCAAGATATAGGATAGGTATCCACTTCGTTATGCATTTTCACATTATCCTATAACTGTCACTTTTTATGCCCTAGGTACGAACCCATTTGTTACGACAAAAAACATTCCATATGTTATAAATTCATGTCATTATCAAGTGGTAGAGACTTACTGAACATGGGTACCCTAGTTAGATCCCCTACTGCATTTGGTTCCCATGCAGAGATTTTTTCCATAGGACCAGGAGTCCCTCATAGCTAATACATGACTTGATGTTGAGCCTCATTTCTCACTCGTAACCATGCGGTCTTATACCCCATGGACTCCCAAATGAGTTTAATTTAATCTCTTTTCCAACTCGTCTCTAAAAAGTGAAAATATTGCCGAGTGATTTGTCCCTTTCACACTCATTAAATTGGACTTGAAATGTTGTGAATCTTAGTTAAGCTCTTTTCCAACTCGTTATCAAAAAGTGAAAAGATTGTCGAGTGAACTTGTCTCTTTCACACTCGTAAAATTGGTTTTGAAAATATGTCTATTTGGCACAAGTTTATCTCTTTTTCACACCAAGTAGACTACAAGACATAAAAAATGACATTTTTTGGCATTAAGTTGTGATTGCATCTCATGCCCATGCTTGCAGTATTGAGCCTATAGTCGGTTCTCTCTTTGCGTTATAAACCATTTGCCTCAGTAGTTTTGCATCCTCAACCAAGTAGAGCCTTGTTGATATCCTTCGCAATTTGACACACTATACCTAGGAGGGAACATTCCCTCGAGTGTCCATCTCCCACATGCACTTCCTTGCATTGAGCATAGGTATATTCCACTGTTGGAACTAGTTTTTCTTACTTGCGACACTTGTTTCTTCCTCTGTATCATAGCATTCATTTGTCTATGAAAAAACAAAAAAATATGGGTGGGAAGCGAGTATTATCTCGTCTCGGTAGCAGTCGTGTCTCCTTTGAACAGAGCACAAAATTATTTGAGTCCATTCATCATCATAATTTTGGGATTAGCATGGCCTTAGGAAGCTGAACTTGTTCTAGAGTCTTCTCTATTGACTGGTTACTTTTCCAGTCCCTATAGAGAATTTCATTGATGCCTCTTGCAACTCATGGTTTCATCATTGGTTCTATGCTACTGGAGTCCTCTATATGTCTCATGCTCTTGTTCAAAGGAAGTCTATCAACCTTTGTCGGCCACTCCTCAGAACTCTTGACTTTGCATGTTGTCCATACCCTCATTTCATCTCAGAATCACATGATATTGTAGTCTTATCATGCACCCTGGCCCTACTTTCATCATTAGTAGGTAACCTTGAACCCAACAATCGACATTTCATCATCATTCGTTGATTGGTTATTTTTCCTTGTGTTTAATGACAAGACATCTATTCACACATTGGGATTTGTGTAGTGTCTTGGATGCCATTAGCTTTATTGGGTTTCCTCTCCTTTGTCATCATTTTTCATCATTGGCTGCTATTCATAGGGTATTTTTCATGTACCGCTTGTACTTGGCGCACACAAAAAACGCACAGGGTTGTTGGTTTGTGAACATGTTCTTCGTCTGATTTCCACCAAATCATGAAGCTCCTAATTTGTACCTCGTGTTGACTAATGTGAAATGACTTAATGTTCTCCTTTCAGTGGGTCTCTTTCCATCAACTTCAGCTCATTTATTCTGGAAAGGGGACCTAGAGTTTTATGAGTACCTTGAGGCTTGCAGTCATCAGTGGCAGGCTCTCTCACCATCGATAGTTTTTAATACACCAATGTCTCCTAATCGATGGATTCTTTAGGTGTTCGACACCGACTCCTCTATTCACACTTGTAAGAATGTACTCGGTGCCTTGATACCTACTTTCATTATTGATAGGTTGTCTCACATTTGTTAACGGTATACATCAATGACCAGTAATCAAACGATGTCTAATTGTGTTCGACCTCAAGTCCTTTATTCACATAATGTAGACTTGCACCTTTGGCGGATTGTGTTGAAGACTTGAAGATATCACTATATGGCTACAACTTTCCTGAGTTGTTACTTCCTTTTCATTGGACCAATACCTGTATGACTTCAGTGATCATAGGAGATCAGATTGTACTCCACAGTATACAGATATCTTCAGATTGGTTTTTAGATTGGTTCTACTGGACCTTTTTCGTGACTATGAAAACTATTGGCATGTAACCACATTTGTATTTGCCTATTCATGGCCATAGACACTTTTTTGGTATATTTTCACATGGATATGTAGTGTAATATTTGGCATCCATGTATGCAAAGTCAATGCATAATGTAATGAGCAATTGAGTTTGTCCAGTTGGTTCTCTACCACTCCACTTTTGGGTTATTTATAATGTATTTTGGCCATCGCAGATACTCCTTTGACCTCACACATTAGGGGGCATCTGTTAGAGAAATATTTACCTCATGCTATGCAATCTTGCAGAGAGGGCCTTATTCCATTTCCCTATGCAGACTTATCTTCCATGTTACTAGAATCCAGAGACAAAAATACAAATTTTTCCACTTGTACGCATCTTTCACCCTATACAACAAGTGTATACGTAGGTTGATCCACTACATCCCGTGTACATCGGGATTTGTGCCAAAAAATCAAAATGAAATGTCAGGTTTCCATGTCACGATAGGAGATATCTAATCCTTGGCCTTCCAGATATTGGAAACGTTCTAACTCATCCTTTCAGTTTCATTTTGAAGGCTATAAAGAGGCCAATTCCGAGCTATGGAAAAATAAAAAGAATTCAACTTTGAGAGAAAAGTTACTCTGGAGAAATTATTTACTTCATATTGAGTCTGCATCCCTTTGTCCTTTAATTCTGAACACAGTTTCCAGCCCCCAAGATCTTCCCTTATTGATGGAGAACCTCATTGTATCCCTTCTATGAGCTTTCCTTTGATGGAGGATTGAAGTGGTGGAGGCCTAGCTAGAAGGAACTTGGTTTCTCGGTTCCGAACCGTGTCGTCATAGAAGTCTGTAATATTTTCACTTTTGTTGATAATTTATTAATAGAAATACTCTCTTCCCGTCCAATTGATGTCTTGCAAATATATGAATTATTATCCATGGGCGTATTTGTTATGTATATTGATGAATTATGCTATATAATGTGCTAACCTTTTATATTTCCACCATATTCTTGTTTTTGCTTGTTTGTTGAGAACTTGTTGCAAGTATATATAGCTTTCGTTCAAAGTGCTCAACGATGGACATCATCGAACATCTGGACGAGGTAGGCCTCTTTCTTATCTCCCTTGAACATTGGTTTATAGAGCATATTGTTGGGATAGAGTTGATTTATGTAGTCATTTCCATCTATTGTGGTTCACCCTAGACATAGAGATATTTTCCTCGTAACAGGTAGTTCATATTCTATGTTTTTATCTACCTTTTATGCCATGAGAGAGACTCTAGAGAAATCTTATCAAAAACCCACTCTTGAGTCCTTTTGTGTTGCTTTGATTAGAGAGGAATATAAGCTTGTAAAACTTGGAGTGATCAACACTGCAGGTACCTCCAACAAAGCCTTAGTTTCCCAGTAGAAAGATAAACCCAAGTATCCCAAGAAGCAACATCCTCACTACAAAAAAAAGCAGCATAAGGGTCTGAAACCCGCTCAGACAGCTTCAACTCCTACTGGTGACAAAGGAGAAAAATATAAAAATAAGAACACTGACATACATTGCAACTTTTTTGATAAAGATGGTCATGATGAGTCCAAATGTTTCAAGGAGATGAAAACTTTGGAAGCACGATGAAGAAGCACAACATCAATATTGATTCTACTTCTTCTTCTTCTTCTCATGGACATGCACTTTCCGCTTTTGGTTTCTCCTACAATACAACTTCTACTTCTTCTTCTGATGAGTGGATTATTGATTCTGGAACATCTTATCATATGGATAAGGATAAAGACATATTTTTTGCTCTAAATGAATGTGACACCAATAAAATATTTTTTGGTGATGATAGATCTCTTAGTGTTGTAGGATCTGGAACAGTTCAATAAGATCATGGTCATTTCAATGATGTATTATGTGTTGCAAGTCTTTCTTGTAACATTCTATCAGTATATCAAATCACTCATTCAGGTGAAGGTAAAATTGTAGAGTTTTCACCTCACCAAGTTGTAATCAAGGATCTAAAATATCCTAAGCATGTTCTTGCAACTGGAATTGTTGATGATATTACCAGGTTGTATAAGTTTGAAAATTTTGGGTCATCATCATTTTCATCAGTTTTTGTTGCTCATAGCAATGAATTGAGAAAACTTTGGCATGAGAGGTTTGGTCATCTAAACTATCGCTCATTGCAACAACTATGTAATCAACAGATGGTGACCAGTCTTCCTCGTGTTTCATGTAGAGATGGTGTGTGTTTTGGTTGTGTTCTCAACAAAAATCATTGGGACATTTTTGACAAACATGCATCTTGGCACGCCTCGATCCCTTTGTAGCTTGTTCACAGTGATTTGTGTGGTCCACTTTATTGTCCTTATTTTTCTGGGTGCAAGTATTTATTAACTTTCATTGATGATTTTTCCAAACGTACTTGGGATTACTTCTTAAAAATTAAGAGCAAAGTTTTTGACAAGTGTTTTTCCTACAAGGCCCTTGTAGAAAAGAAATCTGGACATCAAATTCACAAGGTAAGAACAAATAATGGAGTCGAATATGTGAACAATAATTTTACAAGTTACTGCACTACACAGGGCATCCAAATGCAACAAACTATTCCATATACACCACAACAAAATGGTGTTGTTGAGAGAAAGAATTGCACATCAAAATAAATGACTAATTGTATGATCCAATCTAAGGGATTAAGTCTAAATTATTGGGCAGAAGAAATCAAACCTTGAATGTGGCACTTGATTCATGATGGAGACATATCATGAGTAATATGATACATTGTTTGGCATGTTGGTAGATGCACATGGTTGGCATATTGCTAGATGCACATGGTTGGCATATTGGTGGATGCACATGGTTGGCATAATTGGTAGATGCACATGTTGGCATATTGGTAGATTCACATGTTAGCATATGGTGGATATATTGCATGGATGATATCTTTTGGCACATTGTTGATGTACATGGGTGTTGTGCATGGTGGACACATTTTGGTACATGATGCACTTGGTGGATATATTGTTCATGATTCTCTATTTCATTG
>JZKD02S1877521.1:385538-406530 GCA_000966675.3 Picea glauca
AACCCTAAAATAAGGAAAATAGGTTAAGTGACCTAGAAATGGGTTAAGTAACCTAAAAATGGGTTAAGTGACCTAGAAGATGAAAGTATAAATGAGAAGCTAGGATCTCTTGTAATATGTACATTTTGGTGAGAATCCTTTGTGTGGATCAATGGAGAGCTTCTTGTGAATATCTTGTGGAGTATTGATGGAGAACTTCTTGTGAGAGCATCCTATTGGTGTGGATCTCTTGAGCATGATTGAAGATCTATTATGAGGAAGAGAGCGAGAGGAGGATCTCATGGACGCATCAAAATTTTGGAAATGTCGGAGATATTGACGGAAAAAGTCTCAGATTCATAGAAAACCCTATTTTCTAATGTCCACGTGGGTTGGTTGTGTATAGGGTGCATGCACACACGGGTTGGTTGTGTATAGGGTGAGTGTACACACGGGCTGACTGTGTATAGGGAGCGTGGAGTGGATAAAATCATGAAGATTTGTGTTTGAGTTGGTGCCAAGCTCTTGGATTATGAGGCAGGTTCTGAATCTGCATTTTATGGCCTCAGATCTATCACTGAGACACTGGTATGGTTACATTATTGTCTTGATGGATACTATTGTTTGATGTGTTGTGAATTCTTAGGGCATTCTTGGTATGGCTTCTATGATGTGGTTCAGTTTCGTTGATTTGGTTGATGGAGTGAGTAGTATTCTTGTGATTCAGTAGTGACATGATTGCTATGGTATACTAGTTGTTTATACATGGTTGAGATAGCATTCATATTGATTTATTGTGGAGCATGACCAAGCTATTGGAGAGCTTGGATGTATTGTGACTTGTTGTGGGTCATTCTAGACAGTGAAATACATAAGATAAAGTGATTGCAGGTTGTTGAGGATCTAAGCATGTGAAGCAAATCAAAACCATAGTTGCTCAGAAGCATACGCCTCTTGCATTATAAACTGGCCATGTGCACACGCGGGCTATAGTGAGCCAGGGCGCGTGCACATGCAGGTTGCACTACTGACAGGTCACGTACCTATTGACAGATTGATATATGTTGAGGATTGTTGCCTCATCTCAGTTGGTGCTAAGGGTGTGAGATGAGTCTTGCATTATAGAGCAGGTGCTCTTACAGAGTTGTACTCTATTCAGTTGTTGCTGATAAACCCCTAGGATTGTAGTCTGTAATAAAAAGAAAATTGTACATACATCTTGTGTTATTTGTGTTCATTGTGGTGATGAATTGTTGATGATATATTGTTGATATATGTTGTTGATATGTGCTCACATCTAACTGGTTATAAATGACAACAATGGGTAATGAATAAATGTTGAATGCTAATTGATGAGTTTTATGCAAGAGGGAAGTTTTGGGAAAAAGAGCCCCACACTCATTCACCCCCCCTTTAAGTGTGGTAGGTGTGTCCAAAAGACATAACTCTGAGTGCAAAAACCATTTTTGTGGGTCCTTTGCTTCTTTAATGTGACTATTTGGACACCCTACCTATTAATTTCCAAGTGTCTTGATTTTAGTCATTGGTGATTATGATCATATGGAGAATGATTGAAAAGGGATTCAATAGATACTTCGTAAATCTACACCCACATCCATTAGATTATCCCTAATTGAACATCCTCTAATCCTATTGCTAGTGCTTATGGTACACCATTGAACAAATAATCTAGTGGTATGAGAAAATTAATACCCACCAAACCATTTTATTCTCATACCATGACAATTTTGATTGTGAAAATGATGCTTTCCATGTGTCACCTTTCTAGTCATGAGAATGATTCATTGTGTCTTTATCTTGATTCCTCCTCCATAATCTTTCTTGTCATTGGATCCACCTCTAAATCGATATCAAACAATCCTTCAAGCAGCTTCCAAAGTCACACTGCTTCGTTGCTAGCTGAACACGCTGCTATATACTCTACCTCATTCGTACTGAGTGCCACAGTAGTTTGCTTCTTTCTAAACCATGAGATCATATCTGATCCCAAACTAAAGAAACATCCAGTTGTACTCTTTCGATCTACGACACTACCAATCCAACCTGAAATAGTAAAGTCGTGTAGTCTCATCTCATGATCCAAAACATATCTGAGTCCATAGTCAATTGTACCTTTCAAGTACCTCATCACATGTTTTGTTGTAATCAAGTGAACACTTCTAGGTTCGACCATATACTGACTCAATGTGTTCACCGCAAAACATATATTTGGACTTGTGTTTGTTAAGTACATCAACGAACTAATCATTTGTCTATACATGGCAACATCCATTGTCTTTGAAGATGTTTCACTTAATAACTTCATATTCATCACCATTGGTGTAGGCATGGCTTTAAAATCCATCATTCTGAATCTCTTCAGAATCTCTATAGTATATTTTCCTTGGTTAAGGAAAATATCACTTGGTCTCTTCCATACCTCTAGACCTAAGAAATAATGCATCATACTCAGGTCTTTCATCTCGAATTCTATAGCAATATTCCTCTTAATTTCAGTGATGATCTTCTCATCTCCTATTAGAAACAGGTCATCCACATATAAAATTAATATCATTGGTCCACCATCTACAAACTTGTAGTAAAGTTTGGAATCTTCTTTACTCTTGGTAAAACCCAAGCTCATTGGGAAGCTATCAATTCTACTATACCATGCCATGGGTGCTTGATTTAATCCATACAAGGCTTTCTTCAATCTGCACACATGTGTCTGATTGTCATGTGTCTTGAAACCTTTTGGTTGCTCCACATACACTTCCTCTTCTATTACACCATTTAGAAAAGTTGTCTCCACGTCCATCTGGTGTACCTTCCACTTCATTACTGTAGTTATCGCAATTATAGCTCTAATCGAAGTGTATCTCACCGCAAGAGAAAAAGTCTCCTCATAATATATTCCTTCTTTCTAGGATAAACCACATGCCACGAACCTTGCCTTCTACTTCTCGACACTGCCATCTTTTGAATGCTTCATCTTGTAAATCCACTTGGAACTTACCACTGTCTTCTCTTTCGGTCTCAGAACCACATCCAAAACACCATTCTTTACAATGGACTGGTACTCCTCAATCATGGAATCCTTCCATTATTTCTTCTCTGCAACCTCTTCATAATAGGTAAGCTCAGCATCAATAATGTCACTTAGCAATGCTGTGTAACTAGAGTATGGTCATGGTCTCTTGATTTATCTAAAGGATCTATCTAGAGAACCATACTTCTCTGCATCCTAAATAATTTCTCGAGCCCAAGATGGTATTCTCTTCTTTGTATTTATCTCTCGGGATGAATCTACAGGTCTATGTGGTTCTTCCATATCATGATATTCTAGTACAACATCATTTCCTACATTTGTATCTACAACTCTAGGAGCTTTAGATTCCTCATCATGGACCTCATTTGAATAGTTTTGTCTTGATCTACTGAAGGTTGCATCCTCATCAAAGGTGACATCTTTGCTAGTATCAATATGTCATTGACCAAGGATGTAGACTCTATATGCCTTTGATGTTTCATTATATCCAATAAATATACCCTTCTTTCCTGAAGGGTCCAACTTTGATGTCTTGTCCTTAGGGACATGCACATACACTTGATAGCCAAATATCTTCCGGTGGCTGACCTTTGATTTTTCACCTGTAAACATTTCTTATGATTATTCCTCATAGTGGTCTTCAGATCTATTCTGCATTGATGTGGCTTGAACTGGTGGTCTGAGTACATCACAATAATTTTGGAAACACGGGTCTGTTGGAGGCATGTGTGCAGCAAAACCAAAATCTGTGAAGTTTGCGGAAATGAAGAGACAACAAGTATGCGGTTAAGGGTGTGTTTGAGGTGCACCGCAGGAGGTTGCGGAGACGATTGCAATAGAGAGTCTTGGTGACGAGTCTATTTATGAGTGTCTTGGTGAGGTGAGTCCAATCGTTTGACTCTACCCATGTTGTAAACCGAGCCGATAGTGCTCATGTTGTAATTGTTCTGCAATAACAAAGACTTAGTCGAGTGTTGGGCATGGTTTGTGTCGCCCACACTATATCTGTGTATGTATTTCGGTTTTTTTGTTTTTCTATTAGCTTCTCATATTCATTGATGTATTCTTAAATATAACTAAGTGTTAAATTGTTAACAATTGTCGAAGTATACAAGAGTTGCACTAGAGTAGGAGTGTGACTCGTCAGTAGCCTAGAACAAAGTATGGGTATGCTCTAAGTGAAGAGGCATAGTTTGGACAAAGTATCCTTGGTATTTCCAAGCAGCCAAGTGAGAAACGTTGCGGTGTCACACACCCTCAAGAGGTGCACGATCACAAGATTCAGCTAGGAACATTGTGGGGATGTGACAACTTAGATAACCAACCTTCCCCCCAACTTAAAAAAAGTTGCTAGTATCATAAGTGCAAGACTCATTTTACCATTTAATGTTGTTCCCTTAAGAAAGGATGCCAAGTCCACTCGACATGATATCAAACCTTCTTCCCCCAAACTAGATGTGACATTATTCCCAACCTTAGTAGCCAAGCTTCTTCATTTCAACATGACACAACATACCCTCCCCAAGTGATGGAGATTGTTGGGACCATTACTCTAGGGAAATCTTGGAGTGGCTTGCCTCTAAATTTTTCACATCCTTTGATCTTCTTCATAGGTTGCATAGACATCAAGTCTCGAACCTTAATTGTAGATACTTGGCCTACCTTGGTATGTTTTAACTATGAGTAATGGTTTGCATCTAAGGTCACTTCCATGCCCAATTCTCCTTTTTCTCCAGCATGTCTGACTCTTTTGGCCTCTACTAATAATTATCCTATTGTCTTGTCTTCCTTGGAGGGGATATCCTCCTCTACTTGCTTCCATTTTGTGCCTTGGGATTTTGATTTTGCTCAAACCCCTTTTCACCCTAGCCTTTAATTGCCTTCCTTTTCTCCTATTGCACTTGGGCAGCCCCTTTTGATCCTTTTTCACCTTATTCTATTCCCTTATTCAAGGCAAGTCTATTCGGGGAACGTTCCCCTTCTTCTCTTTCTCCTAGGTTTCTTAAAAATCCTCCCCTCATTTCCCTTCCATTAGACAAGCCTCGCTTGCTCCTTCATTCTCTCATGTTTAGTCCTTTAAATATCTGATTTAAGAGGTTGCACCTTCCCCTCACTATGTTCCTTGGCTAATGTTATCTCCAATGCTTGTTGTTGTGCTTTATTGTCTTCCATGCTCATTGCTTTGTCTTTATTATGTGTTTGCTTTGTTATTTTTGACTAGTGTTGTCACCATTCTTGCCAACTTGCCCTACTTGTGTCATAGTGAAGTTCCTAACTAACCTAGATAGGGTGAAAAACATACAATTTCACTACCAAAGTAACATTTTAGAAAAAAACAACATATACTCAACAAACAAATACCATTAAATCTGATATCAAATACCATGAAATGTTGGGTTTTGGTTATAATATCAATAAAAATATAACTTACATCAAAGATTGTAAAAGTCATGCTATGTGTTGAGCATGGTTACATTCATTGGAAATCTCTTGAAGAGAAGAAATGGATTATGAGATCGGAATTGGACTTAGAGGGATGAGTAATAAATGTGGTTTGAGAAAGGAGAATTTTTTTATTTTTTGTAAAAATGACAAAGGAGCAATTTTCAGATTACTATAGAATCCTACTGGAGCAATGGATTGTGAATCTGAAAGTTGTTGTGTTTTCACCATTATGATTATTATCAGTGTCGATACATAAGTTTTCTTGGTTCTTTGTGTATTTTCTTCTATAGTTGACAAAATTTGACCTCTGATATTTATTGTACCTATGAAAACATGTGCAAAAAGGATGAAATTGTTGATTTTAAAGAGCCATAAATTTCAACTCAATATCATATTGAGGGATGGGGATAGTCATTGGAAAGATACTAAAGAGGATATGGCATATTTCCACCCATAGTTTGATCTAGGAAAAAAATTTTTTTCAGAAAAGAAAAGAAGGAGTCAGGTGGCTTGTAGGGACAGAGAGAGAGAGAGAGAGAGAAATGTTGGTTTTGGGAAGCCATAGCTATCAACTCGGAAATCAAAATAAGGCCTGAGTACATCCATTGGAAAGTTGATCCAGATGAAAATATAAAAGAAGGATTGAATCCTCTGAGAGAGCATCTGGTTATTATATAAAGATATAGGAAAATGACATGGAATCATGGCAGAGCTTGTAGAATATGGTTGAAGCATCCAGAGAAAAAGAGACACTTATGATATCATAGTTCATAGTGTCAACATAATACAATGCATAGAAATCGGGGATAGAATAATGAAATGTGTTTCACTTGAAAAGTATCACTGAATGAAAATAGACTTCCATTGAGAATGGTTGGGTCAAGAGTGGAAAAAGTAGGGCTTCACATGGAATTGTCAAATGAAGTGGGGAGAGAAATTGGAAAATCCAATGGACAAGTAGAAGTTGTAATAGAAAGGATGTAGAATGATTATAGTCAAGTTGATTCAAGGATATTTTGGTAGTGGAGTGACGGAATGTTGTGAGCTAACTCATTCCAAGGTGTTGGAATGTTTCATAAACATAAAGTTTGGATATGCCTTCCTAAGAGAAGTTGGTATCAATAGAACACATTGGTTGGATTACAGAATGGCCAAGAGGAACTTGACTGCAAAGTGTTCAGACCATAGAACAGTAGTGTGGATGAGCAGAATGGGATTACATAAGGAAACAAGCATTTGAAAGAATTCTAGCACAACCAACTACAACATAAATAAATAAATGAACTAAAATGGAATGCACTAGAGTGCATGATGCATACAATGAAGTTAGAATGCATATGCATTAGTAAGCATGATGACAGTGACTGTTTGGTGCATATGGATGTGCATGTGTGCATATGTACATTCTTGGTTATGCATATGCCACGTTTGTGGACTTAGAATAGTTTTTTTTTATATACATGCAATAATGTTGTTATGGAAATTGAGTATGAGTAATGATGGATTGTGTATTCAAGAAAAATGATATACATGTTGTTGTTGCTTATGAGTTTCATCCATGTGAAGACCCATGAGGGTGTTAGAAATGGTGATCAAAAGGATGGATGAGGAACCCTGGGAGCTTCTAAAAATACTAGTTGATCAAGTAGCATCAAGTAGGTTGATAACAACCATGCAAGTATGCATTTGGTTGCTTCTAATGTTGAAGGAAATTAAGGTAAGAATTATCTCAATTAATTTTTCAAGATTTAAATTGATTTGTAATGGTCGAAGGTATAGAGTATGTAAATGTTGTTGATGCTAGAATGCATTTAGATAAAATATTAGTTGCATATTGTGTTATAATTGGTTATGAGATCATAACCAGATCAACTCAAGAGACATACTCCTGCAATAGAAATGAATATCCATAGAACTAGTCATGTGTGAGACCATGAGATGGTTGGATATGGAAAGGCTATAACGCTATGTGATTGATCAATGGTTTCTCCTGTATATCTGATGTTTTGACTATAAACTATTTTCCAACACTGAAGAAAACTTAATAATTTATATTCTTGGTATTGTGTTTGGGTTGAAAAGGAAGGTATCCAAATAGTTAAGAAAACAATAGGAAGTGTGTGGATGATGTGTTGAGGCGTTGGCTGGAACTTCCAACTCACCATGGGGGAATGCATGACATAGTTATGTGGTATTATGTGGGCAATGCATGGATTCATTGCGTAGATGTGACCATGGGTATTGGAACCTTGATTTTATTTTATTAGTAATTACTCATTGCATTATGAAAATTATGTGGTGCAGAAAATGAAAAATGATGATAGCTACATTATACTTAATATGAATACTAGTTGAAGATCATTGAATTGTTGGGTTATTGCAAAAATACTTTTGATTTGTTGGAAAAGTTACAAAAATAGAATGATAATGTGCATGATACTAACAGTTTGTTTGGTTGAGTGCAAGTTAATAAAATTGCAAGCATAATGGTCTTGGATATGGCAGGGATATAAGCCCATAAAGAAGACCAATGTTTATTGTTGCAAGAGTCAAACATTATGAGCATGAACCTCATGCCAAGGAAATTTTATTTTCTTGTATAAAATAGATTGAGAAAATAAAATCGTTATGATATTCTAACAAATTTGTTTAGTTATGTAGAAATTGAAAAAAATGAAAGAAGAGTGGTCTCAAGTATGGCACTACTGCAAGCCATAATAAATATTGATGTCTATTGTTGCAAAAGAAAAGCAATTATGAGATGGAATCTCATGCTTGAAAAACTTGAGTTTTCCTTATGAAATAGATTTGACATTAGTGAGTGAAATTGCTACGATGATATCTCATGATGTTTGTATGTGTGTAATACAAATGAGATGTTGGTTATTGAAGATGGAAGCTTGGAAAGAAGAGAACCAGAAGGAAATCGAACTCAAGGACAAGGCATGGAATAAATAATTCTAGGGGACTTGTTGAAGCTAGAGTTCATGGAACTGTAACTCTGATAATTCATGTCTGAATTCATTGAATCCTTGAAGAGAAGTGGCACAATATAAATGATTGCAAATCAGAGAAGTGGGTACACTTCCTTGGGATGTGCAGGTTGACGGGGAATGAGAGATTTTTGGTTGGAACTAATGCCAGAAATGTAAATGGTAAAATCCTTATGCATGTTTTTGGTCAGAGTGCCTATGTATTTATGTTTTTTGGTCAAAGTGCCTATGTATATAACCAATTGGTTTAACTTCCTGTGCAGATTAAAGGACTAAGATCCTAGATTTATAACATTAAGAACATCGGTATGGTTGTTGGTGCAATAATATATTTGCATAATATATTACCAAACATAAATTATCAACCGGGATTCGTAATTAGTAGAGTTGATGCACTATATGTGTCGATAACAGATAGATTCCTATGTCTTATGAGTATAGTTCAATCAAGAAACATAACACTCTGTTTTCACACTTCAAAGATAACACTCTTCTCGCAATTCAAAAATTAGAAAGAAAAACTTGCAATCATGCACTCAAAATATTTTGCTCAAATAATTCCTTGTCCATTTACAAGCTCATGAAGTGGAAAGATGGACTTTGAATCTATTATCTGTAGCTACTATCCTTAACAACAACTAACAAGAAAATATGGGCACACTTCAACAATAACAAAAGATAAAGCTCATAGTAAAACGCTCAAGAAAACACTGAATTGAAAAGGCTCTTGCTCGCATAATAGATCTTTTCATTATAGGCTCGTGAAAAGAAGAGATGAAATCAGATCTTGTTCCCTGTAGCAATTGAAAACAATAATCAACAATTCACTCTTAAACAAAAAGGAAATCATAACTCAATTCTATTCAATCAAACATGTGTAGTACATAAAACAATCAATATAATTGAGACGCTTCATTATATGGTGCATGAAGGTGAGAGATGAAGTCTGATCTCATTTCCTGTAACAACTCACTTCAAACTTGCAAGAAATTCTTATCTAATTCTACACACTCTTCAAAATCAATTGATGCATCACAAACAAAAATTTAATACAATCTTACAATCTTGCAATTCGAGAAAATTACTTGATTTCTACACAAGAAACATAATTCTTAATGAGATGTTCCATTTGATGTCTTATGTAATGTGAATGATGAACTCCCAACTGTTCCTGTGCTACCACACTTTGCAATCAATTCTAATAGTGAAATTAGAAATGAAATCAAAACAACACGTACAGAAAATAGAAATCTATACTAATAATTTACAATGAGCTTACCAAGTTGGATCGGTGGCCCTTGTCGATGCCAACATGGAAGATTTTAGATCAGAAAATTCTAAATGATAAGAGACACAAAGGATCCTTGAATTCAAACTTCCATTGATCTTTAGCAAATGAGTTTACAAAAAGAATTGGTTCAGAAATCCAATTTTCAACATACTAATTCCTCCCCTTTTTTGGCTTGGCCATCACTCAATTTATATGATTTTTACATTACAAATTTGGATCTAGACAATCCATCCAAATCAAAACCATTTTACATCAATTAAGGTCGATTACAAATCAACGAAATGTATTTCCCATGAATCTGGGCATGATTATGGAATTTCTAGAAAATTGGAAATAATTTAGGATGAATCGTTCCCCATGATCTGGAGGCCCATACGTGTGATATCATGGGATTATGTCCCATGTTTCTGAATGACAACACCACTTTGGACAAAACCCATGTCCCCAAATTTTGATATTTATCGTCATTTGCCCGAAAATCGAGGAGAAAATCCAGTACCAGAATTTTGGTACCAAAATCCTGTTGGTAGTTGTTTAGTACCGGAATACACACAGTCACAATGCTAAGTACTAGATTAGGCGCATGAATTGGTACCGGAATATCATAGATTGTGCAGTACCAGAATAGGTGGAGATTTGGGTACCGGATCGAAGATTCTTAAGATTCAAACGATTAGGATCATACAAAATCAAACATTTAATCGAATTAACTCAAGAAAAACTAAACAAATCATGCCTTAATCATAAGTTACCTCTTATGCACATGAACAAGGTCATCAAGTGTATTTATGGATGAAACAGTCAATTAGATACACATAGCATAGGTAAAATTGACTCAGACAGAGATAATATAGGGTAATAGAGGTGTCAATACTTAGACTCAATATTCCCCCATGCTTAAGTCATTGCATGTCCTCATGCAACAATGATCTTCAAAATTTCAAAATTGATGGTACTCCTCACTTGATCAAGCATTCTTAACGTTCCACCCTTCTTCATCTCTTAAGTTCATGTTATACAATATAAAATTCATAGCCTATGCTTCACACTTCTTACCCATGGAAAAGTAGTTATGACAGAAAAGTGGAGTCATGGATAATAGATTAGATCTGTTAGTGATTTGACATTAAGTCTTATCCAATCTATTTTCGATCAAAGTTAGGATAAAGGGTTGACTGTGAATCTAATATGATTATAGTTTCCAAGATTTTCATAATGACTTTGACTAATAGGCCCCCCTAGCTGGATTACCTTTAAGACAAAAGTGATATAAGCATAGTTTAGATATCATTTGAAGAAAGGAACACATAAAGGAATACATCCCAAGATAATTAACTCATTTCTTATCCGAGCTTCTAGAGATGAATCTCTTCTTGCTTAGGTAAGGTGAATTACACATACTGAGGGTCCCACTTCTCATGAAAACCTATTTATTTTAAAGATAGAACTCTTGAGGGTCCCACTTCTCATGCAAACCTATTTATTTTAAAGATAGAACTCTTAAGTGGATACTTGAAGGTTCTTAAGAACATCATCCAAGAGATATAAAGGTCATCTCCTAGCCTTGATTTGATAATGCTTCAGAATGAGACCCAAGGGTTTTTGTTCAGTTTTAGGTGTGCCACTTCATGTTTTTCAACTCTCTTTATCTGGCATAGCCCCGCTGTCAGCGGCCCTGTTCAGTACCCCAACGGGTTTACCTTAGTACCATACAAGCATGGCCCCGCTGCCAGCATGCTTGTTCAGTACCCCGACGGGTTTACTTATACTTCCTGATACTTCCTTTTTGTTATATTACTCAAAAGATTTAGAATGATGTATACTATTCATTGACAGTTTTAGAGTATAAGGAAGGCAGGTGGTATGAGAGTGTTTTAGAGTTATTAGGCACATAATTAATTGTTTGTAATTATCCCAAGGGTGACATCATCCACATTCAACTTAAATCTTAGTTATTCAATGTATAATGGGACATCTCGGATAATGACTAGGAAGTCCCTCTAGTTAATCCTATTAGGGTTCTCATGAATGTTCATTGTGGCTTTGCAAGGGCGGTCCACCACATGAGGTTTTCATCAATGCCTCCCAAGAAAAAATTGTAAAGATAACTTGGCTAAGAACTTGTTGAAACAACTAGGTTAGTATTAGACATAATGGTGTTACCACTTTTCAATGGATATTTCAATTAGCAATCACTTCTTTAAAATGATGAGGTAATAAGACAAGTGCACCCATTGTCATATAGAACTAAATGTGAAAATATCTTCTTAAAGGATAGCAAGGATGATTCATTTAGGGTTGAGTGTAGAAATGTAGGAGGAATATGCAAATGAGAGTAAAAACAATTCAACACAAGACTTAAAAGATCATTGATAGAAAGAACGTGAAGAGATTAGCTCATACCTCCAATTACCTGAAGTGAAGACAATGTTAAGCACAAGACAAAGATCATATCACCTTGGCTTCAGTACCATATTGGTAACTGGTATCAGAACATGTTTTTGCGGTACCGTAATAGATAGAACCAGAATAGGACAGTATCGAAACAGAGAAGGGGGCAGAAACAAAGTAACAGGATGAATGATTTCTATACAAGAAGATGTATACGAGGGCTTGCAAAATTTCATGGTAGGGAGTGTGCAATACTTGAGAGTAACCATATATTTACTACATAATTAGTCTAATTTCTTTAATAAAATGAAAAAATTTGAATTTATATGTCCTAGTACTTTAATCGAGCAGCAAAACTTGAATATATGATTAGAACTACCAACAACTTATTACCAGTACCGGATCACCTGAGTACCGAATCACATGAGTGCAAAGTTGTGGTTCAGTATCGGAATAGTGTAGACCTCCTTCATTTGTACTAGATGAGCACATAGGTGACCATCAATACTGGATGAGCAAAGTACTGGATGAGCACAGAAATGTTGTTCAGTACCGAATGAACACAGGCTTTCTCCTTTGGTACCAGATGAGCACAAAGATGACCATTAGTACCAAAATAGTGCAGAGTTGTGGTTCATTACCAGAATAGTGCAGACTTCCTCCCACGGTACTAGATGAACGGAGAGTCAAACATTGTCTGTAGTACCAAATGAACGCAATTCTGTAGTACCAGAATAGAATTGTACTGGAATTATGGAAATGACTATCAAATCCCAACACTAAACATGTTGATTTGACCTCGCCGATGGAAGTTGAAAAAGAATATGAAGGTGCAACCACTCCCCCATGCCTAAGGTTTTGCATGGCCTCATGCAAACAATGTGAGATGCTCATAAAAAATGGTTTCTCAGAGGGTTGCAAACATCTGCTAAAAACAAACCAATAGAACTAATTAAAACTAGATTTTTATTCATGCTTAAAAATAGAAAATTTAGGGAAAATGTCAAAAGTTGAATTATTAACTATGAATAAAATAGTTTGGAATTAACATTCAGTTTCAAATGCTATTAAAAATATCACTCAATTAATCATCCTTGTGAAATATTGGTCTTAAAATAGATAGGTAATGATAAAGCATGAATGCATCATTTTTACAACATAAGGAAAAAGAAGAAATTTTAAAAAATAGGTCATGAATGACTCCCTTAAGTGTTATCTTATGTTGACAAGGATGCCTTCTCCATTTTTGAAACCCTTCCAGTATCATGTGTGCATTCGGAGGATGAATATCTTACCTTCTCATAAAATTCCAAACAAAATTATCATAACTTTTTAAAAAGAAAACTACTATAGGAACGAAAGATCTTAAACTTATTTCTTTATTGACTTTTGACATTCCCATTTATGAAAAGTATGACAGATATGTTGAATTGTACTTATGTGAAACATTTATTTATTTATTTACCTATCCTACTCTAATTTAACAAAAGAAAATGTCCTTCAAATATAAGAATACTTCCAGTGAAGCCATGTGCATAACAGGGTTAGAAATATATTCATACTCGGGTTTAAAAGATAAACTTTAATGCATACCAGAGTATGAAGGACCAGCTGCTTTGATGATGAGATCAAACAATAATGAAAAATAAAAGAGTGGTGTGACCTAATAATTAATTGAAACCATCTTTCAATAGGATCAAGATACTCTCGTTTCTCTTCTTTGTTTAGGTCACACAACATGTCCTCATTTTCCATGCTACGCAGATTATCTTATTCAAGATGATTGGTCTTTGAGGTACATACAGGATCTAATGAGAGGCATGCTAAGAAATCATCAATATCAGGTTTCAATGGTTTTTCTTCATTGCATTCTATCCATGATTCATGAGTCTCTTCAACAAATTGACAATAGGAATCTGAAGGGACTTCTAAATGTTCTTGTGGAGAGACAACTAAATTCTTGAATGTTGTCAAGATATGCTCTTCCTGAGAGGCGGATATCTCAGTTGTTGCTAGAATGTGAGAAATTTATTGTAGGGACATTCTTTAAGTTTTTGATCATCCTTGAATTACTCTAGTTGGCTTATGATCCCTGTCTCGCAACACAAATTAGTACGCGAGGGTTCTTACAACACCCCAAAAATGATTTATCATCAAAGATCTAAATTTTAAAACTTTTTGCAAAGATAAAAGACACCAAACTTGAACTCCTTGCGTTACTAGGACCATGTTGTCACCAGGTTATCGGTTCACACAAGCTAGCCCATCATGAAAACAAAATTTTGCATAAAAGAAGGAAAAACACACTTGCATTAAAAGAAGGCAGGTCAACCTAAATTTGGATCAACCCCACTAAAGTGAATGTGTGGGCTCTTCCCACATGTCTTACCATCTTCTCTACGCCCTTAGGTCATCCATAAAACCAATCCAAAAACATTAAAGAAAACTAATCCAAATACTACATATTATCGTTTACAACTCCCTAGCAAAGGCACCAAAATGTTGGTGCAATTATTTACATAATATATTACCAAACATAAATTATCAATCAAGATTTGTAATCAGTAGAGTTGATGCACTATATGTGCCGATAACAGATAGATTCCTATGTCTGATGATTATAGCTCAATCAAGAAACATAACACTATGTTTTCACACTTCAAAGATAACACTCTTCATGCAATTCAAAAATTAGAAAGAAAAACTTGCAATCATGCACTCCAAAGATTTTTCTCAAATAATTCCTTGTCCATTTACAAGATCATGAAGTGGAAATATGGACTTTGAATCTGATGTATGTAGCTACTATCCGTAACAACAACTAACAAGCAAATATGGGCACACTTCAACAATAACAAAAGATAAAGCTCATAGTAAAATGCTCAAGAAAACACTGAATTGAAAAGGCTCTTGCTCACATAACAGATATGTTCATTATAGGCTCGTAAGAGATGAAATTAGATCTTGTTCCCTGTAGAAATTGAAAACAATAATCAACAATTCACTCTTAAACAAAAAGGCAACCATAACTCAATTTTATTCAATCAAACATGTGTAGTACAAAAAACAATCAATATAATTGAGAGGCTTCATTATATGGTGCATGAAGGTGAGAGATGAAGTATGATCTCATTTCCTGTAACAACTCACTTCAAACTTGCAAGAAATTCTTATCTAATTCTGCACACTCTTCAAAATCAATGGATGCATCACAAACAAAAATGTAATACAATCTTACAATCTTGCAATTATAGAAAATTACTTGATTTCTACACAGGAAACATAATTCTTAATGAGATGTTCCATTTGATGGCTTGTGTAATGTGAATGATGGACTCCCAACTATTCATGTGCTGCTGCACTTTGCAATCAATTCTAATAGTGAAATCATAAATGAAATCAAAACAAGAAGTATAGAAAATAGAGATATATACTAATAATTTACAATGAGATTACCAAGCTGGTTCGATGGCCCTTGTCGATGCCAACATGGAAGATTTTAGATCAGGAAATGCCAAATTCTAAGAGACACAAGATCCTTGAATTCAAACTTTCATTGATCTTCAGCAAAAGAATTTACAAAAAGAGTTGGTTCAGAAATCCAATTTTTAGCATATTAATTCCTCCCCTTTTTTGGCTTAGCCATCACTCAATTTATATGATTTTTACATTACAAATTTTGATCTAGAAAATCCATCCAAATCAAAACCATTTTACATCAATGGAGTTCAAGTACAACCACTTAACTAATCAAGGAAATGTATTTCCCACAAATCTGGGCATTATCTTGGAATTTCTGGAAAATTGAAAATAATTTAGGACGAATTGTTCCCCCTGAGCTAGAGGCCCATACGTATGAGATCGTGGGATTATGGCCCCCAAGTCTAAATGAAAACACCATTCCGGACAAAACCCATGTCCCCAAATTTTGATATTCATTGTCATATGCCTTAAATCGAGGATAAAATCCAGTACCGGAATGTTGGTACCGAAATCCTGTAGATAGTTGTTTAGTATTGGAATACACACAGTCACAATCCTGAGTATCGGATTTGGTGCATGAATTGGTACCAGAATAGCGTAGAGTGTTTAGTACCGGAATAGGTGGAGCTTTGGGTACCGGATCGAATTTTCTTAGGAGTCAAACGATTAGGATCATTCAAAATCAAACATTTAATCGAATTAACTCAAGAAAAACTAAGCAAATCATGCCTTAATCATAAGTTACCTCTTATGCACATAAACAAGGTCATCAATTGTATTTATGGAGGAAACATTCAATTAGATACACATAGCATAGGTAAAATTGCCTCAAACAGAGATAATATCGGGTAATAGAGGTGTCAATATTGAGACTCAACAATGGTGTTGTGCACTAAGGACGATGCCAAAACAAGGGGAGGTGGATGTAACACCCTCAATTTTGATCCCTATGAACTAGAATGTATTATGTAATCGTGACTTAGGCTCGTGAGAAAGTAAAGTTGAAAATGGGACGAAGTGCCTAGAAAATGTAATACTTCTATATTTATTAATAAAATACATCGTTGGTTGAAGGACAGACAAGGACAAGAGAGATAGTGTTAAAAAAATTCTTAAGCAATTAACTGTATTTAATATTATTTAAATTTTAACAATTAGAACAATAACTACATATATAAATATCACTGAAAGAAAGACATCCACGGTATACACAAGATTTATCCTGGGAAACCCTCTTGGGGGAGAAAACCCAACAAATCTTTTTTAATATAGATTCTTCAACAAGTAAAATGTCTCTCTCCAAGAGAGATCTCAAAAAACAAAAGATAACCAAAAGATAGACTAGAAACCCTAACCAGAACAGGGTAGCGCACCACAAGACCAAGATAGACCTCCAACATATAACCAAAACCCTCCATGAAAATAACCTTACTCTATAGCTGCATCTCCTTCTCAGAATTATGCACTTTTCCTTGAGAGAGAGATATTATGTTGTTTGTTCTCCAAATGAGGCGGCTAGACCCTTATAAATACAAGCCACCCTGAAATTAGATCAAGGCCAACTTGTACAAATGACACTTTCTAATTTACATTTTACTTTTACAAAGGCACAATAGAACCAACTTTACAAATGCAACATAATATTATTCTCTTAGGGTTTTGACTTGGTCTAATACAATAAGAATATCTTTCAAAGCTACTCAAACTTCAACACTCCCTCTTAGAAAGGAAGGTATTCTTCTGGCTCGATCATCACGACTGCTTTTGCACTTTTGTACACTTGACCATTGACTTTTTGACATTCCACGAATCTATATTGAAAAAGTTTTATAACCATGTCATGCATCCAAAGTCTCATCGTCCTTCCGGGATTTATCTCATGATGGGGCTTCAGCTACTTCATAGAGAACTAGGAAACTCACTAGCTCAGACATAATCTGACATCTAGTTCATACAAAACTAGTAACTCTCCAGCTCACACAGAATATGGCATCTAGTTCATAAAGAACTAGTAACTCACCAAATCACACAAAATTTGACATCTAGTTCATACAGAACTAGTAACTCGCAATCTCACAAAAAATATGGTATCTAGTTCATACAGAACTACTAACCTATGGTTGGCACACCAAGCAATCGGTCCACAGTGACATGGCATCTAATCACAAGGATTAGGTGATGTAGTGCGCACACACTACCCATCTAGCCCAAGGATAGGAAACACATTCAACCACACAGGTTGGTCCTCTAGCTTGAAAAGTTGGGAAACTCGCCAGCCTCGAAGGCTCGACATCTGTTGACCTTGTGCGAGGTCATGTTGATTGGTGCCAATGTCAATAACATGTCCGTGAATGACTACCTACTGCTACTTTCACAATCTACTTCCATGGAGTCGCATCTGTAACTCCTACTAGGGAAGTCCTTCTGGACCATACCAAGCTTGTCCTTGAAGTACACAAACTTCACTTTTGATAGAGGCTTGGCCAACACGTCTATTATTTGCTCATTTGTAGTGACATATTGGAGCTTCATTGCTCCTTTCTGCACCATATCTTTGATATAATGGTATCTGATCTCGATATGCTTTGACTTGTCATGAAACACTGGGTTCTTTGACAACTGCACACAACTATGGTTGTCACATCAGATACAATTCGCCTCTAACTCGAAATCAAACAATCCTTCAAGGAACTTCCAAAACCACACTACTTCGCTGCTAGCTGAACATGATGTTATATAATAATAATAATAATAATAATATATTTTTAAGGTCATGTCCAAGCCACACCAAATTGGTGTATGAGACCCCCTTGTTTGTGGGACAAGGGACCCCCCTCCGCCCAGTGATTTGACTGGTAAAGTCTACAGAGGTATACATACCCTACCCCCCTCTGGATTTGAACTTGTGACCTCTTAAGAGGAAACACGTGTTATTAACCATTAGGCCCACTCAGGCCCACATATAGTCTTCCTCAGCCATACTGAGCACCACACTAGTTTGCTTCTTGATAAACCATGAGATCATATATGATCCCAAAATGAAGAAACATCGAGTTGTACTCTTCCAATCTGCGACACTACCAACCCAACCTGAATCAATTAATCCTTCTAGGCTCATCTCGTGATCTGAAACATATCTGATTCCATAGTCAATTGTACCTTTCAGGTACCTCATCACATGTTTTGTTGCAATCAAGTGAACACTTCTAGGTTCGACCATATACTAACTCAATGTTTCCACTGTAAAACATATATTTGGCCTTGTGTTTGTTAAGTACATCAACGAACCAATCATTTGTCTATACATGGTGGCATCCATTGTCTTTGAAGATGTTTCACTTAATAACTTTATATCACCATCAGTGTAGGCATGGCTTTACAATCCATCATTTTGAATCTCTTCAGAATCTCTACAATATATTTTCATTAGTTAAGAAAAATATCACTTGGTCTCTGCCATACCTCTAGACCTAAGAAATAATGCATCATACTTAGGTCTTTCATCTCGAATTTTGTAGCAAGCTTCCTCTTAGTTTCAGTGATGATCTTCTCATCTCCTATTAGAAACAGACCATCCACATATAAAAGTAATATCATCGGTTCACCATCTACAAACTTGTAGTAAACTTTGGAATCTGATTTACTCTTGGTAAATCCCAAGCTCATCGGGAAACTGCCAATTCTACCGTACCATGCCCTGTGTGCTTGATTTAATCCATAAAAGGTTTTCTTTAATATTCACACATGTTTCTGACTGCCATGTGTCTCGAAACATTGTGGCTGCTCCACATACACTTCCTCTTCTATTACACCATATAGAAAAGTTTTCTTCACGTCCATCTAGTGTACCTTCCACTTCATTACTGCAGTTATCGCAAGTATAGCTCTAATCGAAGTGTATCTCACCACAAGAGAAAAAGTCTCATCATAATCTATTCCTTCTTTCTGGGAGAAACCACACGCCATGAACCTTGCCTTGTACTTCTCGACACTACCATATGTTGAATGCTTTGTCTTGTAAATCCACTTGGAACTTACCACTTTCTTCTCTTTCGGTCTCGGAACCACATCCCAAACATCATTCTTTACAATGGACTGGTACTCATCAATCATGGAATCCTTCCATTCTTTCTTCCCTGCAGCCTCTTCATAATAGGTAGGCTCAACATCAATAATGTCACTTAGCAATGCCACGTAACTAGAGTATGGTTGTGGTCTCTTGTTTTTTCTCAAGGATCTATCTAGAGAACCATACTTCTCTGCATCCTAAATAATTTCTCGAGCCCAAGATGGTCTTCTCTTCTTTGTATTCATCTCTCGAGATGAATCTACAGGTCTCTGTGGTTCTTCCATATCATGATATTCTAGTACAACATCATTGCCTACATTTGTATTTGCAACTTTGGGAGATTTAGGTTCCTCGTCATAGACCTCATCTGAATAATTTTGTCTTGATCTATTGAAAGTTGTATCATCATCGAAGGTGACATCTCTGCTAGTCTCAATATGTCGGTGACCAAGGATGTACACTATATATGCCTTCGATGTTTCACTATATCCAACAAATATACCCTTCTTTCATGAAGGGTCCAACTTTGATCTCTTGTCCTTGGGGACATGCACATACATTGGACAACCAAATATCCTCAAGTGGTTGGCCTCTAACTTTTCACCTATAAACATTTCTTCTGATTATTCCACAGAGTGGTCTTCAGATCTATTTCACATTGATGTGGCTCGGATTTGTAAGTTTTAAACCTGTGAAGTAAAGCAATGCATATAGATTCTTAAGCAAGACATAAATTAATCAATGGCTCATACACAAAGTACACAGAGATTTTATACCGGAAACCCTCAACCGAGAAAACCTTTCTTATATTCATTATATCAAATTTCACCATTCACCATACAATATATACAATGTTTTTAGGTATTCCTTAGATACCAAAACCCTAATCCCTTAATCCGGGATTAATTTACAAAACCGCTAAAAATAGCAAAAATTGTCCAAAAAAACATTTCGGGGCGTTGCCTGAACGTTGCGCGTAACCAAGGGGGGGCATACCTGCCCCCCCCCCCTAGGAAAGTGCCTGGTGCACATGGCACAAATAGAGCACTAGTGCGAGGGATCGTCAGACGCAGTTGTCAAACCTGATGCGCCCACACACACACACATGTAAAGAATATAACACATACCCAACATTCTCCCACTTGTTATTTTCTTTGCATCCAAGGGTCCAAGGGATTATATAGTCAACAATCCAGGGAAGCAATGCCCATTGTTACTCTACACCAGGAGAACTTTTATGTGCTCATAGACTTTGTCAATGAATCTGCAACATTCTTCAAAGTGTCAACCTT
>JZKD02S1877521.1:415899-438315 GCA_000966675.3 Picea glauca
CCCTATCCATTTAAAAGGTGGAGTCAAACAACATTACTTTAACATACAACCTCGACAATAAATGGATGAGAGTCCTATTGTTGCGCCAAGGAGCTCCTGCCCTGCTTTAAAAATTTCTGATTGACATTTCTTGATATTGTAAATTTCCGTTTTGTTTATTTAATAGGTTCAAACGCTCTGAAATAAAATCCTCTACTACCAACAGAAACATATCGCTTTATAGGAAAGGACACTTGGCCAAAGCTCAAGAGGTAGCGGAGGCAAAATTCAAAGATTCCAAAAGCAACTGGGCGAAGTAGTCATGTGACTTTCCTCATTCAAATATTTTTGGTTGAAACAGGTAGAAATAAATTCTACACCATTTGCTTGCCTTTGTGGAAAGAATGACATATTAGAAGCATCTGCATATTGCAAGTGTTATTGTGCCGCATTTAAAATAGAGAGGTTACACTTACAGTGAGAGACCAAGAACATGAACTTTCTTCCAAAAATGCCCTACAACGTCTTCAACAATATGATGCAAGTTAGAGGTAATTTGGAGTTGAGATCCCTAGTTGATTAATAAGCTCGATGCGATTCTCAAACACATTTTGGATAAAGACATTGAGTAGAACAATTTCCAATATCTGTTACAACACCCACAAAGGCTCTTAAAAATATAACACTAAAAGAAACATGGACTAAACTTAAGCCATATGTAAGTCACTTATGTGTATTTGGTAGTGTAGCATAGGCTCACATTTCTGATGAGAAAATGAAAGCATTGTAGCCTATAAGTGAGAAGTGTATATTTGTTGGTTATTCTGAAGATGTCAAAGGTTACAAACTTCTTCAACCACATTGTAATGAAACTATTATTATAAGAGATGTTAATTTTGATGAAAAAATTTTGGCCTACGATCCTAATTCGACGTTTTTGCCTTCTTCGGCGTACACACCATCTTGATCGTTTGTACCTTCTTCTGTTCCTATTTTGGTTTCTTCTTCTTCAGCTGATGAAAATGATGATGGAAATACGCCTCCACTTTATCACCTTCCTCCATATGAGTCCATTAAACATGAACCTGAACCAACACCACCACTTCCTAGATGGGTCCGTTCAACATGAGATGCAGTGGGTGATCTTGCCAGTTATCCTTCAGATCAGTGTTAGACACTTTCACAGTTCCATCGAGCCTCTTCTCTTTTGGCTCAAGTTTCAAATACTTATGATCCATAGACATTTGTAGAAGCTTCAGGTCATCCAGATTCGGATACAACAATGAATGAACGATATTGTTCTTTAATTGAAAATGATACTTGGGATCTTGTACCTCTTCCGAAAGGAAGAAAGCTTGTCATATGTAAATGGGTCTACATAACTAATTATGCATAAGATGGAAGTGTTGAAAGACACAAGGCTCAATTAGTTTCCAAAGGATTCTCTAAAGTTGAAGGAATTGACTATAATGAAGCCTTTGCCTCTGTAGCTAAAATAAATTTGATCCTCCTTGTTTTAGCCCTTGCAGTCTCACATAAATCGGAGGTCCATAAGATGGATGTCAAATCCACCTTCTTGCATGGGGATTTGCAAGAAGAAATATACATGGAACAACCTCCTGGCCATGTACATAATGAATCTATCCTTGTTTGTCGCCTTAAGAAATCTCTTTATGGTATTAAGCAAGCTCCTCGAGCTTGGTATGCCAAAATGAACAACTTTCTTCTTGACACTGGATTTTCTAGATGCCATTCTAATCCTAATGTCTATACCAAGAAAGTAGGAATCCATCTCATAATCCTTGTTCTTTATGTTGATTACCTTATCCTCACTAGTAGTGACACAAAACTATTAAACCATGTGACAACTAGCCTCAATAAGAACTTTGAAATGACAAACTTAAGCTTTTTTCACTATTTCCTTGGCCTCCAAGTTTTGCAAACCAAGGAAGGAATTTTTCTTTCCAAGTCTAAGTATGCTTGCGACCTTCTTAGCTTTCACATGGAAGATTGTAAACCAACCCCTTCTCCCTTCCAGTCTGGAGTCAAACTTGTTGCCACCTGTACTTCACCCAAAGTTGATGCCACTTTGTACCGTGAGTTAGTTGGTAGCCTATTATACTTGATTCATGCTTATATTGATATTTCCTTTGTTGTTGGTCTTGTTTCCCGATATATGTAAACACCCCATGAAATCCATTGGAAAGCAACTAAAAGAATGCTTCAATATGTTCGATGTACAGTTCAGTTCGGGATACATTACAGTTCAGGGGGGACTCCTTTATTGGTTGGTTTCATTGATTCAGATTGGGTTGATGACCCTAATGATATAAATTCTACTGTAGGTTATGTTTTCATCCTTGGTTCAAGACCTATCACTTGAGATTGTAAGAAACAACAGGGAATTTCTCTTTCTTCAATAGAAGCAAAGTACCAAGCATCAATTAATGCAATTCAAGAAGACTTGTGGCTTCAACAGATCCTTTCAGAGTTTGGATTCCATCAACAACATTCGACAATCCTCTAGTGCAACAATCAAAGTGCCATCAAGCTTGACAAAGACCCGGTTCAACATCAACACAATAAAGACATTGAGAAACACATGCACTTCATCAGAAATCATTCACGATTGAGTTATTGAAGTGATATTTTCCTTTACAGATGATCAAGTTGCAAACATTTTCACAAAGTCTCTTATAAAAGCGAAGTTTTCCAAACTTTGATCTATGTTAGGAGTTCATGAAGTTGTCATCTAGGGGGGATATGATCTAATGCCTCCTTCCTTCTCCTATTGTGTCGCCTTTGTAAATCCTTCAATCCTATCCCAAGTTGTTCTTAATGGGGGATGTTAGGATATTAAGACACTTAGGAGTTAGTTAATATCAACTTGGTCTAATGTTTCATTAAGTAAAAGTGTGTTTCTTTAGCATGCATTAGTATGCATTTGTAGTTAGGAAATCCCACGGTCACGATATGTTTCCACATAGAGTGATCTGACGATTCATATTCTCCTCGATCTTGAAAACTACATTGATCCATGGCTTAAAACCTGATTGGTCCATGATCTCTATTTAAAGAGCATGGAGGGTCATTTGTCGATGATCGATTATGAGAAACTCTCTTGTAAATCTCTCTGTAGATTTTTCTTTTGCATTAATAAAATGCTCCAATTGGTCGCATTGGATCTGGCTGTGGATGTTTCCCCATAGGGATTTTACCATGTGAAAACATCAGTGTGTTGATCTTTGATTTGGTTTTGTAAGTGGTTACTGAAGGTGTTCATCCTCTGTTGGAATACATGTGTTGTCGAACATCAACCAGATCCTAATACACAATCAAATCCTCTACCTTTCTCTAAATTGATCTCTGATTATGTCGCCTCCTCTCTTTTCTTCTTGGGCTGAAACTAGATTCAAATCCCCTAACAAAATGTTGTTTTCTGTAGAGAGAATCTTTTATATGTAGTAATGATTGACATTCAATATTTTCCCTATATTTAACTAGACCATATATATTGATAGTTTTGAGTTTTTTACTTGAGCTTCCATAAAGAAGTTCTATAAATATCCAATGGTGGGATATTTTGACCAGTGTTGTTTAATCAAAAGAATTGTTCCAAAAAGTACATAGACCTCCATATAGGCCTCTAGAGCTTAGTACTATTCCTTATCTTTTTTTCCACAACTTACTTCCCAGATTTAGCATTTCTCCTTCACTAAGTTTTGTCTCCTAGATGAGGAGGATGGAGGGGTTATTAGATTTTATAAGATCTCTCATAGCTTCAAATTTGAACTTAATCCCCAACCCCCAACAATTCTAGGAGATGTTTTTCATTATTTAACTTAAGAAGGCTTGGAATTACTACTTGTGTTCTTCTTTACCCCCACATGCATTTCAAGGATTTTGATGTTGAGATGCTTATTTCCTCCTTGTAATATGATTTCAATGGAATATTAGATACCCAAACTCTTCTATTGGTTGGTGGGTTCTTCTCATTTTTCATTGTACGATTTCATTCCCCATTTCTTTGGCAACCTCTCTTCTTTGGGATCCCCATATTCCATTTTTTGTGCCTTTTTTCTTGTGAGGATGTCATTGGGTTGAGAGAATGGCTTTTCAAAGATTGGCTTGACCTCCTCCTGAATTTTTGGAGGCACATTCTTTGGAGGAGAAATCAAGGTTTCAACTTGTGATACTATGTAAGAGGGTGGAAAAAAGTTTACTATGGTGAGCATGGGTTGGATGGAACTGTTGATATTCAAAGAAGGAATTGCCTCACTACTAAGGGTGCCACCTCAATTTGGGATAAAATTTCATATCTATTTGAAGAGGGCATATCTTTTTCTTTTTCCACATATGCCATGGACTAAACAACTTGACTAGAGCCTACATTTTCTTTAACTATTTTCCATGGATCCTATTTTTTAGATGGGGCTTGAGTAGGGATTGCCTTCTTACAATCTTTGGGAAAATGTCCATACTCATGGTAGATTTTGCATTTGAAAGACAACTACTTGTAGTCTAATTTTTGTTGACGATTCTAGTTATCAAGGTTGTGATTTATTACTTCCGACAAACCTTTCTCTAGATCTACCTCTACACATATCCTTGTACATGAAAACATACTTGATTTGGGTTTATGTATATCAATATATTTTCCTAATGTATTTTTAATTTCCCTTAGTGACTCATCATTCCAACAATATACAGGAAGGTGAGACAATCTTAACAAAAAATGGACCGTTGATGGTGCATGAATCTCTGGATCAAAATATAGTGTCCATTTGTTAAGGTACATACCTCTTGTCCCCATGAAATATGGTTTTTTCCTAAAGATTAAATCTCTACCTTCCTTCAGCTCAAACAAGAAAGCATAGAAGTCCCTTCCATAAAAGCAATAAGAAGTTTTCCTTTAATCAAAGCCATCCATTTTTTTTGCATCCACNCCTTCTGATATTCCAAAATTTGACGGTAAACCTAGAGAAGATCCAAATAACCATGTGATGACCTTCCATTTATGGTGTTGATCAAACTCCTTAATGGATGATTCTATATGTTTGTTTCTTTTCCAGTGAACGCCCACGGACTTTGCAGCCAAGTGGTATATTGAACTACCATGTGGTTTTTTCCAAGACTTCAACTCCCTTGCCATGTCCTTTCTCATGCACTTTCAACTACCCATTCGATACAAGATGGGTACATAACTCTTGAAATCCCTTCGTCAGACTAACTCCGTGCATATCTCTGATCATATTCATGAGTGGAGACGACGACGAAGGTTGATCAAAGCAACCATCCCTAACCAGTTATTGGCAGAATGGTTTACTAAATCACTTTTACCCCCAATTTCTCCCGATGTTGCCATGGGTGGTGTAGTCACAGAGGAAGAAGCCATTGCTCGGGATCAGTACTTAGATTTGATTTATTCACAATCTGGTACTTTGTATGAGTTGATCCCAAATGCTACTCATGCCACTACTAATCCATCTAAACCTTCATCCACATCACATGCAGATGGAGTTATCGACTCCGTCAAAACCCAATCTGCTTCCCAGTCGACTGTAACGAAAAATCGACCTACTTCGGTCCCCACTCCCAGTTTGACCTCACTCTCCTCTACCTCCCCCCAAACTCAAATCTCTGAGGTGGATGCAGTTCAATCTGCGCCTTCACAACAATCTGAAGATAAGAAGAAGACAAAAAATAAAACAAAAAAGAATGATAATAATGAACAACCCAAAACTCAAACTCTGGCGCCTGCTACCGAAAAGAAACCACAACGGAATCCAAAATTCCCATGTCTTATTTGTGGTGACGATCACTACACTCAATACTGTCCACATCACGATGAAGTAGCCAAAATTTTTAAAGGGAATTCCCAACCCACCGTGCTTACTCAACCTTTTCCTCAGCAACAATCCATGGTTTCTCAAACCCCCTCTCCAGGGGGCAGTTCTAGCCACCCTCCTCATGATGAGGCCTCGACAAGTGCCCATATTTATATGTTTAATGGGACTGATTTAACCACTCTCTCTATGACATACGACACACCGGCTAAACCTAACAAAATGAAGGTCACTAACGATACTTTACCAGATCCATCACCATCCTCCGTTAGTCATCCATCTGTTAGTCCTTCGTCTATATCACTTCAGATCAAGAAACCTGTGTTTAACTCTATATTATGCCCTCCCAAGAGAACCATTCGTAAATATACTTTTAATCCTAGTTCACGTGCCTCCCAAAACTACAACATTGTTGAATATTTGGCTCAAGCACCATGTGCTATGTCTGCGTTGGAAGTTCTACAACACTGCCCAAGTCAATGTAGAATGCTCTTGGCTGCTATTGACACTTTTGATCCTGAGTCTTCCAACAATATCATGTTTAATCTGGACAATTTTAAGTCTCGAATCTCTCACCAACTAGCTTTTCAAATTGATGTTGTTGTTCACAATCAACAAATTCACCGAACTATCTTGGATGAGGGATCCTCTACTTGTGTCATGTATTTATCCTGTTGGAAAGGCTTGAAATCAACCACACTTAACAAATCCCCTACGATGTTACACGCATTCGATGGGCAAGGTTTTCATCCTCATAGACTTTTACAGTCCTTAGCCGTTCAGTTGGGCGAAAAAACCGTATATGTTGAATTCGAGGTGGTCGATGCTCCCCTCGATTACAACTTGTTACTCAGAAGAAGTTGGTTTTATGATATGACTGTTGTTTCTTCATCGGTGTTTCGATGTGTACAATTTCCTCATCAGGGTAAAATTGTCACTATCGATCAGTTATATTTCTGTACACCTAATGCTCGCGCTCCCGCTACCAACAATATTCCTTTCTTGGGAGATCACAACATCACGTATGAAAGCGTTGGTGTTGGATTGATGAAAGATGCTAGCCTTATGGGTACCTTCCCTACACCACTTCCACCTGCCACACATCATATTTGCACCATCAATATGATTTCAATTACGACTTATCAATCTTTGGAATCATATGACCCTTGGATTGTACCTAGTCCTCTAAAGTTCGATGCACTAGGTGAAGCCATGCCACTTAGTCCAGCTGAGGCATCATACGCTGCCATCCAATCCACCTATCCCTCCTCGGATGACCAACATCTATTGGCACCCGATAGTTACTCGATGCCATCTTGGTTAAATTTATTTTCGTCTGCCTTCGACTACATTTCCCAAATTTTCCCTTCCGATGAATCTATTATGGAAATGCTGAGCATTGACGAACTACCTTGGGATGATAACCACCATTGATCTTCTTTTCTTCCACCGCTTGAAGAAATTCAGGAAGATATACACTCTATCTTCCCTCCCGATGTTGTCGATTTTCCACAATCTCCCATACTTACCCAGGATACTATTTCTAAGGGGAATTTAGGAAACATTTATTCCATGGTCGTTATTGATATTTCGATCAAAGAGGGTGTCATGGAAAATATTAATCTCAGTGCCAATTGTTCGCCCAAGGAGTGGTCTCTTATACCTCTTTATTCAAATAATTCTATGATGTCTTCGCTTGGAGCTACGAGGAAATGCCAGGGATCGATCCTTCAATCATTGTGCATGAAATTAAAACCTACCCAGGTGTTAAACCTGTTCAACATAAACTACGCCCGACTCATCCTAAGAAAACTGCGGCTATAAAGGGAGAAGTTGAGAAACTATTGAAATCTGGCTTCATCTATCCTATCCCCTTGACAGAATGGGTTTCTAACATTGTTTCGGTCACTAACAAACAAGGGACCATTCATGTATGCGTTGATTATAGGGATCTCAATAAGGCTTGTCCGAAAGACAATTACCCTACACCCTTTATTGACCAGATCATTGATAATTGCATTGGTGGCATGATTTTCTCTTTCATGGATGGTTTCTTAGCGTACAACCAGATTAACATTTTACCCGCTGATCAACATAAGACAACCTTCATCTTCCCGTGGGGAATTTTCGACTATCAGAAACTACCGTTTGGACTAAAAAACGTTGTTGCTACATTCCAACGAGCCATGTCATATGACTTCCACGATATCAAACATATTGTGGAACCTTACCTCGATGATTTACCTACCCACTCCTCCAGTCGATCAAACCACATTGGTCATATACGAGCTATTTTTCTTCGATGTCGGTTCTACTATATTTGTTTGAACCCACATAAGTGTATCTTTGCTGTTGAATCAGGTTGACTCCTCGGTTTCGTTGTCTCCAAAGATGGGATTTGGGTGGATTCCTTAAAGATTAAAGCTATTCTTGCTTTACCTCCAACTCATAAATTAACCCAACTCCAAAGTTTGCAGGGGAAAATGAACTTTCTTCACTGGTTTATATGTAACTACGATGAGATTACCAAAGGATTTATGCGATTGTTGCAGAAAGACACCCCTTTCATCTGGGATGACACTGCTCAACGATCTTTTGACGCTCTTAAGCATGCATTGACCAACGCACCTTTGTTTCATCCTCCAGATTATACGAAGGACTATATCCTTTACTTAACAATCTATACTTCCACTATTTCTATGGTGTTAGTTCAAGAGGACCCTAATGGTGAAGAACATGTGATATACTATCTGAGAAAAAGTCTATTTGGTCCCGAGCTCTGATATTTTCATGTTGAAAAGTTGGCTCTGGAAGCCGTCATCGCTGTCCAGAGATTTCACCATTACATCTTACTACACACCACCACAATTATCGCAGAATCAAACCCCATGTATCATATTCTTACACGTTAAGTTCTTGGGGGAAAATATTCCAAATGGATCGTCATCCTTCAAGAATTCGATCTTGAATTTGCTAAGTCCAAAGCTAAAAAATCCTTGGTGTTTGCGGAGCTCATCTACGACCTTCCCCATGCTGATGAAAATAATGAGCCCAAAGATTCTCTCCCCGACGAAACTTTGTTCCTCATCAACACATCTAATCCTTGGTATGGAGATATCCTTCTATATCTCCAAACCCAACGTTTTCAGCCTGATATCTCTCGTGAATAACGTCGACGTATTCATCACCATTCTCGTCATTTCCTTATCATCGACGACACTTTATATCACTGTGGTATTGATACTATTCTTCGACAATGTTTGACTCATGAAGAGGCTGAATGCATTCTTAATGAATGCCACCTCGGAGTTTGTGGCAGTCACCTTTCTGGGATGGCTACAGATCAGAAAATTTTACGTGTCGATTACTTTTGGCCCTCCATATTCAAGGATTGTATTGAGGCCATCAAAAAGTGCCCACCCTACCAAGTCTTGCATAAGACGGCACACACCCATCCTCCTCCGCTGCATCCCATTATTTCCATCGGCCCCTTTGCCAAATGGGGCATTGATTTCATGCAGTGTAAGCCCACCTCAGCCGGGGGGCATGGTTACATCATCATCACCATCGATTACTTAAAATGGGTTGAGGCTATGCCTACCTTTTTGAATGATGACCATATTACAACTCTTTTCTTTTTCAACCACATCATCACTCGCTTTGGTGTTCCACAAGCCATTGTCACTAATCATGGTTCACACTTTCAAAACTAGATGATGAGTGAATTGCATGCCAAGTTGGGTTTTCTCCATGAGAACTCATCCCCTTACTATCCTCAAGCAAATGGACAAGTTGAAGCCATCAACAAAGTCCTAAAAACCATGATTCAACGTATGGTAGGGGAAAACAAGACATTTTGGCATCTACAACTTTTGTCCGCTCTCTGGGTTTACCGTACCTCAGTGAAAATTGCTACTGGATTTACTCCTTTCCAGTTAGTATTTGACATAGAAGCTGTTTTTCCAATCGAGTGCAAGATTCCCTCGTTGAAAATCAAAGTAGAAATACTGCCTCACACTTCTTCTGAAGAATAACGCTTCTTACATCTGACCAGGTTGGATGAAACACATCATTATGCTTCTCTAGTTAACGAGACGTATCAAAAGAAGATCAAGAGTCAATATGACAAGTCCTTCCAGCCTCATACTTTTGTAGAAGGAGACCTAGTCCTCGTTTATGACCAGGATCATGATAACTTAGGGACAGGTAAGTTAGAACCTCTATGGCATGGTCCTTACATCGTGAAACATGTTTTACATAGAGGCACCTATGAGCTAGTTGACTACGACATAATCTCCCTGGGTGAGCCCTGAAATAGGCTTTACCTTAAGAATTACTATGCATAGAACATCTAGCATGCATACTTTGTACACTATTGTATTTTTAGTTTGGTGTGTCTTTTTCTCTTGCATGCATGAGTTTTTCCTTAGCCACTTATAATGTGTCTTGTGTTTGCGTGCGCAGATGACATCTTCCTTTCCTATCTTTGTTGGGTTTGCGGATGGCGCTAGTCGACACACTCAGAACTTTTCTTCTGCAACTTGGTCATTTACCACTATGATGAGTTGGTGAGTTCAGGAGGTATTTTCTTAGGATCAACAACTAACAACATGGAAGAATATTATGTTGTCATCAAACTTTTAACTAAAGCCTCTTCCCTAGGTATTTATCATATGATCATTAACCTGGAATCTCAACTCGTAGTTTGTCAACTTAATCGAATCTATGCTATTCACAATTCTATCTTACTACGTCTCCATCTACGAGTTCATCGTCTTGAAAGAATGTTTGATTTTATCGAATACAGACACATGCCAAGAGAACTCAACATGACTTTAGATTCGTTAGCCAATTACATCATGGATCAGTATCTAGCACATAGATGAGGTTTCCTAAAGGAAATAAATCATACATCACATGTAAATTAAAATGCATCACATAAAAGATATCGTTATTTTCAAACATCATTTGACACTGCAAAAACTTGGATGTATATATATACAACATGATAGAAAATGTTTAATTACATAAAAAAAGTACATAGAAGGGAAAAATGTGGGTCCTCACACCCATAAACATCAACATACACACTATACAAGTCATCAGGAAGTTTCTAATATCCCTACATCACATTGTGCTCTGAGTAGCACACCACTGCGTGGGCTACTCGTCTCAGTAAAGAGTTAAGACTCTCAGGAATTCCCACGGTGTGCCTTTGTAGATGTAAGGGCACATCCCGCTTCCTAAGAGGAGGGACACCCATTGTGAGACCTTGGAGGTTTCTTTCGACCTCCCGGAGTCCCCCTGCTGCTACCTCATGATCCACTGCTATCTGAGCATCTCCACGACGCCCCAGTGCTGGTATCTCTGCCAGACGTGTTGCTCCCCTATCTACAAAATGAAACGATACGTTTGTTAAAAAACTCTTCTATGTACCCAAAAAAATAATATATGTTTAAAATAAAAAAACACTTGACAAGATTATTTTTGGTTTCTCACCTGACACATCCCAGTCCACCCCAAATGGAAGGACCAGGTCCATGCTCCCTCGAAAATCCACTTCGGTGTATGGGAAGTATTCTATCACGATCAATTGGCGTCTCAGCCAAGCGAAGAAGTCATCGATGAACCTAAACTCTGACTCTGTTCCTAGCCTTAGAGACAGACTAGTCCATCGCTCCATACATGGTTATCCCACCGGTTGTACTGCCAATGCAATCTGTGGTTGCATCTAAGGAATGCGTTATAGGAAGAACGAAAACATAAATGAACTGTATCTAAACTGCTTATGCTGCCCTTCTCTACATATCGTAATCCACTCCTTCACATTCCGAAGGAATCCTGCACTCCAGTTAAATAGATTTGGCTCCAGACACTGTAAACCATAGGCCACCTGTGATCTTGAAACTAAGTGCGAGATGGTACTACTCGCTATACTCACAATGGAAAATAGAATGGATCTAAGAGGTAGATCCCTAATGTCTTTGATCACGATTCTACCTCCCACTAATCTCAATCCTAGGACACAATGATTTGCTAAGTACTCTTCTATAGGTACGGGAAGTTCCCTCTGTCCAGATAAAATAACGTGGGACCCTCTTTTTGAGAGGCTAGTCAGGAAGTACACATCTTCCAACTCAATGGTAAGAAACCATGTTCCAATTTGGAACCCCTGTTCCACAACGTTCCACAGCCTGATCATGTACTCGAGAAGAAGAACCTCTTTCTTCATCTTTTGCATCTTAAAGAACTTGAGGAGACCACAATTCCTCAATGTGGCCCTTGATCAGGGGTTTTGCAAGGTGGCCACATCATTGAGCTCATGCTCTCTTCCTTTCCACTCGATCATGAATTTTTCCTAATTTACCTACATTCAACATCAATCAAAAGTCATTAGTCATGCTATTTTGACAATTTTTGGGCAATAAAATACTTAAAAATCATTTGTGCTCTTTTTATGATGCCAACGCTCCCTTTACACTCACATTATAGTGCCAACTCTCCCTTTAGAGTTATGGCAAGTATTTCTTAACTTTCATTGATGACTTCTCCAGATGCACTTGGGTTTACTTCTTAAAACTTAAGAGCAAATTGTTGGACAAGTTTTTGGCCTACAAGGCCCTTGTAGAAAAGAAATATGGATATCAACTTCAAATATTAAGAACATATAATGGAGGTGAATGTGTGAACAATAATTTTACAATTTACAACACTACATAGGGCATCCAAATGCAACACACTATTCCATATACATCACAAAAAAATGGTGTTGTTGAGAGATAAAATTGCACATTAAAAGAACTGGCTAATTGAAAGATCCAATCTAAGGGATTAAGTCTAAAGTATTGGGTGGAAGCCATTAGCTATACAAATTACATAGTAAATCACACTCCCACTGTTGTTGCAAAATTTGACTCTAGGCTGTAATAGAGTCAAGCCTTAGCACATTTTAAAAGAAAAATTTATTTATTGTTCGGAGCTTGACTTGGGTTGCAGGAAGCCAATCCCTGAAAATCGATTTAGAGTGTACTTATGACCTAATACACTTAGAGAGGGCTCTCTCAATAGCCAAGGGCTCTTTACTCAAGAATATTCAATAATCACAGTAAGCAGGCCAGATTTCTTATCAGAGAAGATTTTTGATAAGGTTGGTGGTTGCACAAATTTGACAAGACCTATTGGGTGATGGAGTCAAGTGAAAACCAAAGAAAAGAGATAATAGCAGTGATCGTATTACTTGCAGAAAATGAAGCAAAGTAAGTCTATCTTTCAACAATTGATAATCATGATATAGTAGCAGAAAAAGAAAAGGAAAAGACCATCACAGTGAAAGCATCTAATAAGGATGAATTTTCACTACAACTTTAGAGGAAAAAGACTGGAGGTTAATAACTAGATGCAGAGCACTTACCTTGAGTGAATTCTGACTAGTCACCATCAAAACACAACACATATCAACTGTGTGTAAGGAGCATGTAAAATGAATTCCAAACAAATTTTAACTCAGTTGATAAAGGAAGAGATAGACAATACGACAATGACAAAACAAAGAACATACTAAAAAAATCGACTGTGATGAATCTCACAATATCAAGTGAACATGTCTCTTCTGTATTACTCCATTCCAGGTTTTCAAAATAACTCCGCTTCTAGTAGGATCCCTCTTCAAAGAGGTTTCCCCCCACCCCCATTTTCTTGTACAATTGATCATTATTTTTATATAACTCTTCTGTCTTGAGAAGATGAATCGTCATCGTTGGATTCTAACACCTAACTGAAAGTAAACTAATTATCAACCGTCTCTAACTAATCACAACAGTAATCCGAACTGATTTATGTTAAAAGCACAAATAATTCCTAATTTCCAGCGAACTGTCTATAGCAGTGTATGCATTTGATTCACCTCCATGCACATGAGTTGTAGTGAGAGACACATGTTCCTTATTTAAGGAAATCTCTATTCGATTTGGAGCCAAGCTGGTCAGAGTTGAGTTGTCTGTCTACTCTTGTTCCTTTGAAGAGATTGCCGACTAAAGTATTGAATTCTGGTAGTTGCGGTTGATTCTGCCTAGCTGCATGAAGATAAATCAGTGGAAATTTTTACAGTGAACCTCTGTATTAAACAACAATCCTGAAGTCGAAAAATCATCTGGAGTGACATGTGACTATGAATTTCACAGCTTCCTTGGCGTTTGGTGATTGATGCTAGTTCGATTCGATAGGTGGAAGATTTATTAGGAATCTGGACATCAAAAAATTGATTTTACTATCGATGCATGGTTGTTCTTCACAACCCTCATATCACACCTTCATAACCTCTGCAACACAAAGATCACCGTGAGCACATCTTCCCAATGTATCTACAACGTTTCTCCTTTCCATCCGTGTGCGAATACGACTACTAAGTTTTTTAATTGACAAACGAAACCCTACCCATCGATGCAATTATTGGAACCATGATTTCGACCTTCGAGTTTCAGGGGGAGTGGCATATTGACATTCTTCAGATGGTGATCAGAATCCTGAAATAGAGCGTGAATTAAACTTTGTGTGGGTACTCTTCATGGAATTTCATGCATGCGGCCTGTGCTACCATCTGGAGACGACAATATCCATAACTCGGCTGAAAGATTCCATGACTTATGATGCGCACAGTTTTAGTTACTCATGTGTATTGGACCGAAGTCTCAACTTTTGGGTTTTCAGAGTAAAAGAGGAGAAGCTCATTCTTCTGTCGATTAAATTTCCGAAAATGGAACTAGGTCTAGAACTTTTCCAATCGACGTTTTACACATAAGACGGAACCTCAATCCCTCTGCGTTTGTGTGTAAGATGGAACCCTGATTTCGGGTTTCGGGAAAGGAGAAGTAGTCATTTAAAACTCTAAGTCGGCCGAATTTCCAAAATAGAGCTCGGCATATAATACTATTCCTGTGGTTTTTTGGGCGTGTAGCGCACCCCTTTCGGGTCTCCTTTTCTCCCCGTGACTTAACGCTTGGTGTATTCAATTTCTTAAATACCAATGCTTCCATCCATTGATGTTTCCAAAACAAGAAGAAAACATTTGTCCAAAGGAACTGTTTTTTCATCTCTAGGTAAGTTCACTGGCTTAGCAACATATTTCTCCAATTAAACAACCTGCGAAGGAAGCACTTCTTCACATGATGATGGATGTGGGAGAAAATTTCCAGAGAACCTACAAATATTCTATGACTTGTCCATGGATTGAAATGGACCTTGAGGTAAGACAACAAAGAGAGAAGGTTCCCTCGTCTCCATTTCCTGTGTTTTCTTTGGGAATAGAAACTGAGACATATTTCCGGTCTTTTCTGCATAAAGGTGAATGGACTTCTTCATCGTGGTAGGTCTTTTTCAACACAGAATTCTTGAAAAGGGGATTCGTGTCAAAGTAAAAATCAATCTTGAAATCCTTGGGGTTATCAATTTTGCACCACTTAATATCCTTTAGATACTTCAGAGCACCTTCATCATGGTTTGTTATCTGTACTGAAAGCACTTCGTTGGTCTTCATTGCAGTGAGCCAAAACTCGGGAACTCCTTTCTCTTCTTCTTTGTTCTCATTAGTTGTAGTATTATTCTCAGGCTCGTCATTTCTTTCAACATCAGTGATATCATTTACAATTTCAAATCGCTTTGAATATAGTGGATCATACAACTTATGATATTTAGCTTCCAACGCTGCTCTTTCCTCAAAGAATTTTTCTTCAAGTTCATCATCTTTGCTCTGAAGTTCTTGCAATGCTGATACTTGGTCTTTTACAGAGAGAGAAAGAGAATCAAGAAAACCAGACTGCTGTCTAGCAAGGTGTTGCAACTTATCCTTTAAAATTTTGCCAATAATGCATCCCGCCTTGGACGTGTTGCTTCCATGCAGGAAATATTTTCATCATTTTAATCACAAGCCTAGCAAGTTGCCTGCACATTTCTCCATGTAACTTAGCATCATTAGCAGCTGACAAGAATTACTCTATAGCAGCCTCCATTGTCCCTATCTATTTAAAAGGCGGAGTCAAACAACATTACTTTAACATACAACCTCGACAATAAATGGATGAGAGTCCTATTGTTGCGCCAAGGAGCTCCTGCCCTGCTTTAAAAATTTCTGACTGGCATTTCTTGATATTGTAAATTTCCTTTTTGTTTATTTAATAGGTTCAAATGCTCTGAAATAAAATCCTCTACTACCAACAGAAACAGATCGCTTTACAAGAAAGGACACTTGGCCAAAGCTCAAGAGGTAGCGGAGGCAAAATTCAAAGATTCCAAAAGCAACTGGACGAAGTAGTCATGTGACTTTCCTCATTCAAATATTTTTGGTTGAAACAGGTAGAAATAAATTCTACACCATTTGCTTGCCTTTGTGGAAAGAATGACATATTAGAAGAATCTGCATATTGCAAGTGTTATTGTGCCGCATTTAAAATAGAGAGGTTACACTTACAGTGAGAGACCAAGAACACGAACTTTCTTCCAAAAAGGCCCTACAATGTCTTCAACAATATGATGCAAGTTAGAGGTAATTTGGAGTTGAGATCCCTAGTTGATTAATAAGCTCGATGTGATTCTCAAACACATTTTGGATAAAGACATTGAGTAGAACAATTTCCAATATCTGTTACAACACCCACAAATTCTCTTAAAAATATAACACTAAAAGAAACATGGACTAAACTTAAGCCATATGTAAGTCACTTATGTGTATTTGGCAGTGTAGCATAGGCTCACATTCCTGATGAGAAAATGAAAGCATTGTAGCTTAAAAGTGAGAAGTGTATATTTGTTGGTTATTCTGAAGATGTCAAAGGTTACAAACTTCTTCAACCACATTGTAATGAAACTATTATTATAAGAGATGTTAATTTTGATGAAAACATTTTGGCCTACAATCCTAATTCGACGTTTTTGCCTTCTTCGGCGTACACACCATCTTCATCGTTTGTACCTTCTTCTGTTCCTATTTTGGTTTCTTCTTCTTCAGATGATGAAAATGATGATGGAAATACGCCTCCACTTTATCACCTTCCTCCATATGAGTCCATTAAACATGAACCTGAACCAACACCACCACTTCCTAGATGGGTTCGTTCAACATGAGATGCAGCGGGTGATCTTGCCAGTTATCCTTCAGATCAGCGTTAGACACTTTCATAGTTCCATCGATCCTCTTCTCTTTTGGCTCAAGTTTCAAATACTTATGATCCATAGACATTTGCAGAAGCTTCAGGTCATCCAGATTCAGATACAACAATGAATGAACGATATTGTTCTTTAATGGAAAATGATACTTGGGATCTTGTACCTCTTCCGAAAGGAAGAAAGCTTGTCATATGTAAATGGGTCTACATAACTAATTATTCATCAGTTGGAAGTGCTGAAAGACATAAGGCTCAATTAGTTTCCAAAGGATTCTCTAAAGTTGAAGGAATTGACTATAATGAAGCCTTTGCCTCTGTAGCTAAAATAAATTTGATCCTCCTTGTTTTAGCCCTTGCAGTCTCACATAAATCGGAGGTCCATAAGATGGATGTCAAATCCACCTTCTTGCATGGGGATTTGCAAGAAGAAATATACATGGAACAACCTCCTGGCCATGTACATAATGAATCTATCCTTGTTTGTCGCCTTAAGAAATCTCTTTATGGTATTAAGCAAGCTCCTCGAGCTTGGTATGCCAAAATGAACAACTTTCTTCTTGACACTGGATTTTCTAGATGCCATTCTAATCCTAATGTCTATACCAAGAAAGTAGGAATCCATCTCATAATCCTTGTTCTTTATGTTGATTACCTTATCCTCACTAGTAGTGACACAAAACTATTAAACCATGTGACAACTAGCCTCAATAAGAACTTTGAAATGACAAACTTAAGCTTTTTTCACTATTTCCTTGGCCTCCAAGTTTTGCAAACCAAGGAAGGAATTTTTCTTTCCAAGTCTAAGTATGCTTGCGACCTTCTTAGCTTTCACATGGAAGATTGTAAACCAACCCCTTCTCCCTTCCAGTCTGGAGTCAAACTTGTTGCCACCTGTACTTCACCCAAAGTTGATGCCACTTTGTACCGTGAGTTAGTTGGTAGCCTATTATACTTGATTCATGCTTATATTGATATTTCCTTTGTTGTTGGTCTTGTTTCCCGATATATGTAAACACCCCATGAAATCCATTGGAAAGCAACTAAAAGAATGCTTCAATATGTTCGATGTACAGTTCAGTTCGGGATACATTACAGTTCAGGGGGGACTCCTTTATTGGTTGGTTTCATTGATTCAGATTGGGTTGATGACCCTAATGATATAAATTCTACTGTAGGTTATGTTTTCATCCTTGGTTCAAGACCTATCACTTGAGATTGTAAGAAACAACAGGGAATTTCTCTTTCTTCAATAGAAGCAAAGTACCAAGCATCAATTAATGCAATTCAAGAAGACTTGTGGCTTCAACAGATCCTTTCAGAGTTTGGATTCCATCAACAACATTCGACAATCCTCTAGTGCAACAATCAAAGTGCCATCAAGCTTGACAAAGACCCGGTTCAACATCAACACAATAAAGACATTGAGAAACACATGCACTTCATCAGAAATCATTCACGATTGAGTTATTGAAGTGATATTTTCCTTTACAGATGATCAAGTTGCAAACATTTTCACAAAGTCTCTTATAAAAGCGAAGTTTTCCAAACTTTGATCTATGTTAGGAGTTCATGAAGTTGTCATCTAGGGGGGATATGATCTAATGCCTCCTTCCTTCTCCTATTGTGTCGCCTTTGTAAATCCTTCAATCCTATCCCAAGTTGTTCTTAATGGGGGATGTTAGGATATTAAGACACTTAGGAGTTAGTTAATATCAACTTGGTCTAATGTTTCATTAAGTAAAAGTGTGTTTCTTTAGCATGCATTAGTATGCATTTGTAGTTAGGAAATCCCACGGTCACGATATGTTTCCACATAGAGTGATCTGACGATTCATATTCTCCTCGATCTTGAAAACTACATTGATCCATGGCTTAAAACCTGATTGGTCCATGATCTCTATTTAAAGAGCATGGAGGGTCATTTGTCGATGATCGATTATGAGAAACTCTCTTGTAAATCTCTCTGTAGATTTTTCTTTTGCATTAATAAAATGCTCCAATTGGTCGCATTGGATCTGGCTGTGGATGTTTCCCCATAGGGATTTTACCATGTGAAAACATCAGTGTGTTGATCTTTGATTTGGTTTTGTAAGTGGTTACTGAAGGTGTTCATCCTCTGTTGGAATACATGTGTTGTCGAACATCAACCAGATCCTAATACACAATCAAATCCTCTACCTTTCTCTAAATTGATCTCTGATTATGTCGCCTCCTCTCTTTTCTTCTTGGGCTGAAACTAGATTCAAATCCCCTAACAAAATGTTGTTTTCTGTAGAGAGAATCTTTTATATGTAGTAATGATTGACATTCAATATTTTCCCTATATTTAACTAGACCATATATATTGATAGTTTTGAGTTTTTTACTTGAGCTTCCATAAAGAAGTTCTATAAATATCCAATGGTGGGATATTTTGACCAGTGTTGTTTAATCAAAAGAATTGTTCCAAAAAGTACATAGACCTCCATATAGGCCTCTAGAGCTTAGTACTATTCCTTATCTTTTTTTCCACAACTTACTTCCCAGATTTAGCATTTCTCCTTCACTAAGTTTTGTCTCCTAGATGAGGAGGATGGAGGGGTTATTAGATTTTATAAGATCTCTCATAGCTTCAAATTTGAACTTAATCCCCAACCCCCAACAATTCTAGGAGATGTTTTTCATTATTTAACTTAAGAAGGCTTGGAATTACTACTTGTGTTCTTCTTTACCCCCACATGCATTTCAAGGATTTTGATGTTGAGATGCTTATTTCCTCCTTGTAATATGATTTCAATGGAATATTAGATACCCAAACTCTTCTATTGGTTGGTGGGTTCTTCTCATTTTTCATTGTACGATTTCATTCCCCATTTCTTTGGCAACCTCTCTTCTTTGGGATCCCCATATTCCATTTTTTGTGCCTTTTTTCTTGTGAGGATGTCATTGGGTTGAGAGAATGGCTTTTCAAAGATTGGCTTGACCTCCTCCTGAATTTTTGGAGGCACATTCTTTGGAGGAGAAATCAAGGTTTCAACTTGTGATACTATGTAAGAGGGTGGAAAAAAGTTTACTATGGTGAGCATGGGTTGGATGGAACTGTTGATATTCAAAGAAGGAATTGCCTCACTACTAAGGGTGCCACCTCAATTTGGGATAAAATTTCATATCTATTTGAAGAGGGCATATCTTTTTCTTTTTCCACATATGCCATGGACTAAACAACTTGACTAGAGCCTACATTTTCTTTAACTATTTTCCATGGATCCTATTTTTTAGATGGGGCTTGAGTAGGGATTGCCTTCTTACAATCTTTGGGAAAATGTCCATACTCATGGTAGATTTTGCATTTGAAAGACAACTACTTGTAGTCTAATTTTTGTTGACGATTCTAGTTATCAAGGTTGTGATTTATTACTTCCGACAAACCTTTCTCTAGATCTACCTCTACACATATCCTTGTACATGAAAACATACTTGATTTGGGTTTATGTATATCAATATATTTTCCTAATGTATTTTTAATTTCCCTTAGTGACTCATCATTCCAACAATATACAGGAAGGTGAGACAATCTTAACAAAAAATGGACCGTTGATGGTGCATGAATCTCTGGATCAAAATATAGTGTCCATTTGTTAAGGTACATACCTCTTGTCCCCATGAAATATGGTTTTTTCCTAAAGATTAAATCTCTACCTTCCTTCAGCTCAAACAAGAAAGCATAGAAGTCCCTTCCATAAAAGCAATAAGAAGTTTTCCTTTAATCAAAGCCATCCATTTTTTTTGCATCCACGTATCCATTGTCTTTCGAGATGGCCAAGTTCTAGTGAATTTCCCAATGATCATCTTTCTGCAAGGGCTAATGCTTTGTGGCGAGGGATCAAGGCTAAGAGCTTTACATCAGGGATATGATCATTTTTTTGACGAAGCAAGACATTTGAGGCTTAGACAGAGGTTCCAAGGAATCGATCAACAACTGGAACATCACCTCTATAGAATGAGGAGGAGTGGGGAGGCCCCCTCCCAGATCCATTTCCAAGAGTCTATTCGGGGAGACAAATAGAACACGACATGGCTAAGGTTTCAACAGCTAATCATAAATTAGTTTAGATTTATTTTAACCTTGTATCTATCAAATTTTGAGAAGGATCAAATGTGCAAATCACTATGAGGGTACAAAAATCAAAGGTTTACACCTTAAGGGATTTGATGGAGTCATTTAATTTTGTAAAAAACTTCCCTCCAATTGTCAAAATTTGATCACATTGGAAGTTAAAGCTCCTATTGATCCCAAACTCCGATGAAATCTTTGGTGATCCAAAGCTATTAAAAATTGAAGAAAACCTTTAAGAACATTTTTCCACTATACACAAAAATTGGATAAAAATAAAACTCTACAAATCAATATAAATATGTGATAAATCGACTTACCATTTATCTATATATATCTCTCAAATACCTACACAATAATGATAATAAACCATATGGACTAATAGCCAGCAAATTTTGTGAGTAGTTTCACCTCGTACATAGTGTGACCTTATAAGTACTTTGCTAGGTAGTTGTTCTTGTATTTACTTGAAAATAATAATAGCAACAAATTGCCACTCCGCAAATTGCTAAATTATTAATTTAGATGGACATTGTTGTAAGGTGAATCAACCTTAGTCAGAGGTTGAACAAGACACAAACATAACATTCCAACAAAGACATAAACATGTTGTAGAGAAATTAGTCTGAACGATGGCTGTTATATGGTAGGTTTCCTCTTCCCCTGCTCCGTCTTGTGCGGTATGAATATGTCGCTATTTTTCCTTCCTTCATCATGTCTACCCCACTTTCCATCTCCCATTGAAACTTCTTTCTCTCACACGCGGATTCTGCATTCTTATCATCTTTCTTTTTATTTTTATGGGCTTTGTGCTACTCCCACCTCCATTGTTGTTGCTGCAGCAGTTAATCAGGGGTGTAGGAATCAAGTAAAGAAGACTACAGAAGTCTCAGCATTTTCCAACCAACACCAATTCACACACAGACAAAGCAATGCTTTCTTATGGAACAACACGATCAGAGATTATGTAAAGAACGGCTTGTGGGATAAAGCGCTGAGGATGTATTATCAAATGCGACGCGCAGGCATAAACCCCGAAAAGTTGGTGTTTATTTCTGTAATCAATGCATGCGGTAGACTATCAGATCTACAAGCAGGTAGGAAGATTCATGAAGATATCATCGCTGGGGAATTGGAGTCGGATGTTATTGTGGGCACTGCACTAACCTCAATGTATGCAAAGTGCGGGAGTGTAAAGAATGCACGCCAAGTGTTTGACAGAATGCCTAAACGAGATGTTGTGTCATGGAATGCTATCATCGCTGGTTATTACCAGAATGGTTATCTCCATGAAGCGTTGGCATTCTTCACTAAAATGCAAATGCAGGGAATAAAACCAAAC